>QEPC01001417.1:1533231-1556937 GCA_003113815.1 Sphenodon punctatus
GGGGAAGAGAGGAGAAGCATGCGGAGGCCATGCTTCTCCATGGTTGCTCGGAGGGGTGGAGAATGGGAATCCTTCCTGTCCAGAGGGAGTAAACTTTATGTAAATTTACACATTTGCATAATTAGGCCCCGCACCAAGACTTCGCACATGGCCTCACAAACCCTGGGGCCGGACCTGAGAGGGAGAGGCATGGAAAGAGTGGAGGGGCTCAGAAGGTGCAAGTGACTGAACAGGGTGGTTGGTGGTTTGGTCTTAGTGAAAGAGGGCAGAGGTAAGGTGGTGACACTTATCTCCACGAAGCCCAGAAAGAGAGAGGCATGGTATAAGTTAAGAACATAAGTAGTGCCATACGGAGTCAGACCAATGGTCCATCAAGCCCAGCATCCTGTCCTCCGACAGTGGCCAATCTCGATCGCATGGGAGAAGAACCAACAGTCACACTGGGCAATCCATTCCCCGTTGTTCACTGCCAGCTCCCAACAGTAAGAACGTCATTCCATAAGCTACTTGGTTAATAGCCATTAATAGGACCTACTCTCCAAGAACGTCCCATTTTAAACCCAGCTATACCACTGGCCTTGACAACGTCCTCTGGCAACAAATTCCATAATCTGCCGGCAGCTAGTTTCCAGGAGTGTCCCCTAGTTCTAGTACTATTTGATTGGGTAAATAACCATTCCCTATCTACTCATTCCACACCACTCAAGATTTTATAAACCTCTATCGTGTCAAGTTGTGGTGTACTTGACACGCTGGAGTGAGCACCAAGGCACTGTAAGTATGTATTTAAAACAAAGGTTCACCCCCCCCCCCCCGCTTCTAAAATGGGCAAGAAATAATCCTAGCTTGTATACGCACAATGCCGAGTTCTAAGTTAGGCATTAGCAGTTTGGAAAAGGATCTTAGAATCATTGTGGATAGTTTATTGAAAACATCAGCTCAGCGTGTCTATTAGTTATGTTAGTCGGGGGATGTCACCTCTGACTGCTAGAGCGGATCACTCCATTCTGATCTGTTGAGTACTGCCCCGACGCAGCCAAAGGTGGCCATAATTGGGGTTAAGACACAGGGCTGGATCATTGGTTTGACCCACTCTGGCACTTATATTCTTTGGCAACAAAACTGTTAGAAAAATTGCTTGCTAATTTGTTTGGTGCATTTTCCCTGCAACCTCTTCACTCAATTTCCCCCAAACTCTGCACACTGCCCTCTACCATATCCCCAATAAGCATTTTTCAAGTTCCATACGGACTTCACAACGTTGACCTTCTTAACATTAAACATGGTTCCCCTTAACTAACTCCTCGCCTTCAAAAAACACCCAAAGACTTTTCTATTCTCCCAGTGCTTTTAGAGGATCCACTCCTGCTTCCAGCCCCCTCTCCCTTTAAACTGTTTTGAATGGATTTTATATTGTTTTTAGTTTTTATTTAATTGCCCCATGTGCCGTTTGGCAGGGGGCGCTACACAAATAATGTTTATTATAATATTATACTATTTAATGGCAAGGGTCCACATATTGTATCAAATAAGCCTCGATACGTGTATCTGGGCTTGGGGCAGAACTAGAGGTGACAGGAGCAGGTTTCCAGCAGGCTGTAGTCGATATGGGAGCAACCCATTTTTAACCATTTTGGTTCATTTATTTTGTCTGTTTCTGGTTTTCCATTCATTTCCCCCAGGAACAATGAAAATGAGTGGTGGAAAATGAATGGTAAAAACTGGGAATGGCTGAAATGAACTGAACCCAAATTGTAGAAACAGGTCAGAATCGATCAGAGAGGGAACGGGTAATGCTCACTCCTCTGTGCCTTTCTCCTTGGGCTGTTTGGATTGGACAGATTGTCTTGTATTGGAAGGTACTCATTCAGCCCTAGAGAGATGAGGCTCAATTTACAGTTAAACAGATTGGCCACCAGGCGTCACTACTGCATAAAATTTGCAGTTAGGATCGCTTTTCTCTAGTCAGTAATCAGGTTGAAGACATGACTTGTTATTTACTAACCAAAGGGGAAATCTATGCTGTAACCTGGTTTTATAGGGAATGAATGACTAGAACAAGGGCAACAACACGCACACTACGGAATATGTGGCCAAGGTGATGTTTTACTATGTGTGCGCTGTCTAGTGTATGAGCCAACTCCGTGGTGGGTAAGCGGGGTTCATTCAAATAAGAGTTCTGTAGAGACTCCTCAAATTATTATTCAGTGGGGGATGGGAAAGGCTTAGACCCAATGGCGGAGTGCAGGGAAGCCAACAGACTCATCTTCAGTGCAGAGATTCTACACCGGCTGCGGAGCATGCTGGGACACCTCCCAGGGCTCAGATAACTCAGGGCCTTGTTAGCTTACAGCTAGTGTTAAACTCCCTTCAAAGCTCTGATCTCTGCAGCAGCCGCCGCCGCTCTGGGAAGTAACCCTTACAAGTGACAGGCAGTTAAAAAAGGACGTGGCTGCACACGTTTGCAGCACAGTAACCGCGCTCCAATACATGGAGTGTATTCCTCCTGGGCCTCCCCTGCACAAGGGCACCAGATGCAGCCTGAACGTCACTGGGGGCAGCGCCATCACTGCAAGCTCTGACACAAGCAGGGCTCAGCAGTTCTTGTCCCCATGTCACAATCCACCAGTGCTTTCAACACGGCTAGCGTTAATTTGCAGGACTGGACTTAGGATTTTAGCGTCCGTAGGCAACTTAGGCGGCCATGCCCACCCCACCCGCAAGCTCTGGTGCACTTATTTATTTACAGACTTTCACCCCGCACCCTCCTGCTAAAAGCAGCTCGGGGCAGCTAATACAAAATTTAAAAACATATAAAAAAATACAATATAAATATAATAAAAATAATATAAGTCTATCATAAAATACTAACAAAAAACCTAACTCCACAAAGTGGAGTATCAATTTTTTAAAAAAAACAACTCCACCCCTAAATCCTCAGTCCCCCAACCCTACCCACTTCCCTCACCAAAAGCCTGGCAGAACAGCCAGATCTTACACTGTTGTTGAAAGGAGGAGAGGGCCAGGGTCAAATGGGCCTCTGGTGGAAGGGAGTTCCAGAGCCTCGGCGTGGCCACCAAGTACATATAGTCTCTATAGTCACCCCCCAAGATACGCGGGGGACTTCAAGAGGGGTGCTCCTGGTTGACCGCAGGGGTCGATCTAGAGCACAGGGAGTGAGGCAGTCCCGCAGATAAGTGAGGCCTAGGCTGTACACTGCTTTATAGGTAAGCACAAGCACCTTGAATTGGGACCAGGAGACTATAGGCAGCCAGTGCAAAGAACGGAGCACTGGTGTAATGTGCTCGTGGTGACCCATCTACATAAGGAGCTGGGCCGCTGCGTTCTGCACCAGCTGCAGCCTCCGAACAATCACCATGGGTAGCCCCACACAGAGCGCATTACAATAGTCCAGTCTTGAGGTGATGAAAGCATGGATGATAGTGGCCAGGTCAAGGTCAGAGTCAGAGACGTACAGCTGAAGCCGGCGCACCAGATGTAACTGGCAAAACGTGCTCCTTGCCACAGCCCCCACCTGGGCATCCACAGCCCCCACCTGGGCATCCAGGCAGAGATAAGAATCGAGGCGCACTCCCAGACTACGAACCTGAGGAACCAGCGGAGGGCAAACAGGAGACACCAACCCCACCGCCTTTCCCCAACAGCATCACCTCCGTCTTGTTGGGATTCAGCTTCAGACAGCTCACCCTCATCCAGTCCCCCCACAGTTGCCAGACATCAAGAAAGCACCGAGACTGCCCGGTCTGGGTTCGATGAAAAAGAGAGGTAGAGTTGGGTGTCATCAGCATATTGATGACAATGAACATCAAACCCTCGCATGACCCCACCCAGCGGCTGCATATACAAGTTGAACAGGAGAGGGGACAGGATTGAACCTTGCGGGACTCCACACAAGAGGTCCTGGGGGGATGAAAAACAGTCCCACCCACTTTGGCTTGGTCCCGCAAATGAGTCACCGACATCAAAAGCAGCGGATAGATCTAACAGAATCAACAGCGTCAACCGACCCTGATCTAATTCACAGCAAAGGTCATTGACCAAGGCCACAACTGGGCCATAGCCAGGATGAAAGCCTGACTGCGAGGGATCTAGAAAACTGATGCAGTCCAGATGCTCCTGCAGCGGCCGAGCCACAACCCATTCAATAACCTTCCCTAAAAAGGCAAGGTTAGAGACTGGCAGATAACTGGCGAGGGAGTGAATGTCAAGTGATAGTTTCTTGAGCAAAGGCCACACCATTGCCTCTAAGTCAGCCTGGCACTCTGCCCTCCTGAGGGGAGGCACTGACTGGGGATAGTCAGCAGCGTCCCCAAGCTGGCTGTAACCAGCCAGGATGGGCACAGCTCCAGTTCACAAGAGATGGCCCTGACCACCCCAAGAACATTACTCGCATTAGTGGATGACACCAACTGAAACTGATCCCACAAAACCAGACAAGATGGGGATTCCATAGCCTCTGGTTCTCCTATTGTATTAAGCGTGGCATCAAAGTCATGGTGAATCTGAGTGATTTTATCTGCAAAGTAATTGGCAAACATGTTACCGTGGTCACTGGAAAATTCCAGGTCCAGGTGGAGGGAGGCTGGACTGACCAGCCCCCTCACCACCCCGAAACGCTCCACTGGATGGAACTTTGCAGATGCTATGAGAGCAGCAAAGAACCCCTTCTTTGCTGCCTGCATAGCCACAGCACAGGCTTTTAAATTAACTCTGTGTCACAATCTGTCGGCTTCAGCATGCGAACGGCGCCACCGTGCTCCAACTGCTGTCCTTCCCTCTTTAACTGCCGCAGAACCATGGAGGCCTGCGGTGCTGATGCTTAGGGAGCAGATGCCTAGGAGCCGTTTGGTCAATGACCTCTGTCAGCAAGATGTTCCAAAAAGCAATGAGGTCATCGAGTGAGTGGTCATCAACAGCAGAGGGGAACTCCCCAAGAGCATTTCAGAACCTCTCTGGTTCCATTAGTCTACAGGGGTGAACCAAGCAAACTTGTTTCACATCTCTCTGGGGGCAGACGTGTGCTGGGAGACTGGTCCATAGGAGGTAACGATCTGTCCATGACAAGGGCACTGTTGATGCCTCCCCCCCCCGACAACGGACCCCCTGCCTCAAGGCTGGAGCAAAAAATCAGGTCCAGAGCATGCCCCCCATTGTGTGTTGGGCCAATGACTACTTGAGACAGGCCCATGGTCGCTATGGCAGCCATGAACTCACGCATCCACCCCTCCAAGGCTGGTGTTGGCGCGGATATTGAAGTCCCCCAAGACGCATGTGGGCTGATGTCTGAGGCAGGGAGGGAGACAATGGCGGCACCCAGCACAGAAGCTGAGTCTCTTCCTCCACACTTGGCACCACTGTAGAGCAGATTTGTGGGGGACTCGGAGGCGGAACGGGGCTTCTCCAGGTGGGGATGGAGGGGGTGTCCCCCCCTTCAAGCTGTGGGTGGTGCAAGTGAGGCAGCGTAGTTGTGGCAATGGTGGGGTAAGACAGTGTCGTGATGGGGTGGATGTGGGCTGAAAACAGAAGCCTCCAACCCCGCAAAATCTGCTGCCCTTGGCAGGAGCCAATGGCATTGGATGCTCATTTACATAGTCAGGGGACAGGGTGTAGTACAGCCCCAGATGAAGAGGTTATAATTGTGGTTTAAAGCTTCAGCATAGAATATGTTATGTGAATACAGCTGAACACTCACTACTCTGACATGCAATGCAGACACCTAGCTAATCCACTAAGGCTAATGCCAGAGGAGAGACTATCTAGCTAAACCCACAGCTCACCAAGATGGCATTGAGATCCAGAAACCAAACAATCCTTGTTTTTAGAGGGGACAAAGCATCTTCCTGCAGAAAAGCCATCTTTTAAAAGAGAGCCTAAATGGTTCCATTAGGTGTCCCCTCAACAGCCTTAGGAATGAGTTTATAAAGCTGAGCTCAGCCTGAGTCCTGGGAATTGCATCTGTTTAATCCTGCTTATTGCTGTGAAACTTCTCTGGTGACAGTTTCATTTCTGAAGCTGGGGAGACTTTAGTTGCTTCAGATTTGAAAACCAAAGCTCTGGAGCCTGGTATAACCTGACTCAAAAGAGCAGCCCAAGAGAAAATACAGGCAGCTCTGTAAGGCTCAGGGAGTCACTGAAGCATATGACAAATGATCTAATTACTTAAGTAGCTAGTATATGACAGTAAAAGTGAGTGTCTTACATCCAGTTAAGTCTCACAACAGCCCTGGGCAGCACTTCAATACTATCCCCATTCTACACGTTACAACATGGACATGGGTCGCTTCCACATCTGCTCCAGGCCTGTAGTAAGGGCAGGAAAAGTATCATGTGCTCACACAAGCTGAGTGCTGGCAAAATTCCCAGCTGGGAAGGGAGTGGAGCTCTTGCAGGCAGATTGGGAGGGAGCTATGTCTGCTAATGACCAGGCCTGACCCCTGCCAAGCAGCAGCCCTTTGTGGGCCACCCACAGGAACCCTAGTTGGCTGGGCCTGCTGAGGGAAGAGAATTTCCACAAGGAGCTAAAATCTGAGGCAGTTACTCCAGTTCTTTCTGAAGCAGCTGCCCTTATTTGGCATGTAGACACACCCGAGTGTGAGCGAGCATGCACGCACATACACACATGCGTAAATAGGCCTCTGTGTGTGGCTAATCTGACGTCTAAAACAGCTAAGAAAGGCTTGCACAGGGCCCACAAAACAGCACTGAGCACAAACACTCAGGTGCTCCTGATTCAGTCTCATGCTCCAGCCACTACACCGTGTTGCCTTCTGCAAGAAGTTGCTCTATCAGTTAATTACAGAATCTTGCTCAGTTTTAACCTTTGCAAAACCAACATCACCCGATATTCCTGTGCATGCTGCTTAGGGCTGAATTGGGAAAAATGTTGAGTCCATGCACATGACATAAAAGAGTCTTCATCCGGGTACCTTGGTAGGAAAGAAGCCAGATTCTCAAATATTTAAAAACATCCCAATAGGACAAGCTCAGCCTCAATGTAGAAAGGTCGCATCACCAGGTCAGAGACCGACTTCTACAGGACTCGCCAGCCCTTGACTGTGCTATTCTGCCTGGGATTCTGAACATGGCATTCTGCCCATCTAGTTTCCCACAGTAGGTTTTGCATTCATCCACTGTAACTAGGGCATTAGAGTAGCGATGTCCAAGTTAGTTTGGGAAATAGCAGAACTGCACCCCAGGGCAGTTACTCGTCCCATCTGTGGAGTTTCTAAACAGCCCACCCATAGCAAACTTGTCACTGGAATTCTCTGCTTCAGCATAAAAGCAGCCACCAGACAAATAGTTACATCTCTGCACTTACAAATCAGACTTCAGGCAAGACAGACATTTGTGTCCCACCAGACACCCGCTCTGGGCTTTCAGGGAAGCAAATATTTGGACTTTAGAGAGTACCTTAACTCACTAACTGACCAGCAATCATCACAGACATACTCACATGAATTCTCCCATCTTTGATGGCGGGCCCATCTTCAGCAAGCCGAAGGATGAACAAACCCATGTTGTATTCCTTCCCTCCACGAAGGCTGAATCCAAATCCTCGAGGGCCCCTTTCCAGTTCCACTGGGTAGCAGCCAAGGCTCTGCATAAGAAACAAGAAATCAAGATGAGAAGAACGGACCGTGAAATTTTGGGGACAAATTTTAATATCTGCTTTCTTAGAAAAATAATGCCAGTAGTTTTGATTTTAAAATTTCAAGAAAAGGTACATTAGAAAAACGGAATTTACTTAAATTTCACATAGATAGCCTTAGCACAGAGAACTGTGAAGGAAGGAGGCTTTAATGAAGAGCAATAATCAACAAAATCTGAGTCATCAGCCCATGTCATGACTCGATACAGTGGTCATACCCAGCCAAAATCTGCACAGCATTTTCTGTCTTCTAAGATTCTCAGAAGTGTGTGAGTTTTCCATACAAGCTAGAGTTTTTGTTTTAGATAAGTGTAAAACCCAGTCATATATTATAAAATTAGTTTAATACACATGACTTTAATGTTAGCAAGAAAGATATCTATTGTTTGATCCATGACTATGCCTATCCATGACTGACCATGACTTGCCAGTTTTCTGAATGACTCTCTAACCTGTGGCTCATATCTACCAGGACAAGGCTTTGACTTATGCTGTCTGAACAAAACTATCCGTCTGCGCTCTAATGCCTTCCTTCCAAGAGGTGTTTGTACCTGTGAATGCCGGCTGCCCACCATTGAGATAACACCTGTGTCAGTCTGTGACAAGTGCTTGTGCTCAGGCCAGGAAAGCCTGTAATTGCTGGATTGCTCTTTTCCAGGATCAGCTTCTGCAATGCCCCTGCAAACAGCAGGAAGGAAAAGCAGTGGTTACCCAGGGCATACAGAGAAATTGTTGTAGTAATTCAGTTATTATAGGTGGGATTCTAATCAGTTATAACACTGAGTTTCTTACACCGAACTTGTTCATACAGTTAGAAAAATATTTAGAATTTCCTTCTCCTGTTTCTCAATCATCCATAGTTTCTCTTCAATTCCTAAAAAACCAACAGTAACCTACAATCCAGCCTAGCAGCAGCACATAGTTAGGAGACCACTGGCTGGCCTGGTGGAGGTGAAGGTTGCTTTCGTTCTGCAATTAGACTAATTGGAAACCAGGGTCTTAAAACATAAGTGGTGCCATACTGGGTCAGACCAACGGTCCATTGAGGCCAGCATCCTGTCTTGGACAGTGGCCAATCACGGGGGCCCGGGAGAAGCACCCAACAGGTCACCATGCTATCTACTCCCTGTGGGTCATCCCCAGGCTCCCAACAGTAAAGGATTTTGTTCCCCAATCCTATCTGGCTAATAGCTGCTAATGGACCCATCTTCCAGAAACTTCTCCAAACCTCTTTTAAACTCAGCTATACTGGTGGCCTAGACCACCTCCTCTGGCAGTAAATTCCACAACCTAATTGTACGCTGAGTGAAAAAATACTTTCTTTTGTCTGTTTTCACTCTGCCACCTGTGTGTTTCATGGAGTGTCCCCTAGTTTTAGTACTAGTGGAGAGGGTAAATAACTGTTCCCTGTTTACAAGTTCCACACCACTCATGATTTTATAGACCTCTATCATATCTCCTCTCAGCTGTCTCTTTTCCAAGCTGAAGAGCCCCAACCTATCAAGCCTCTCCTCATGCAGGTGTGGTTCCATACCCTGGATCATTTTTGTTGCCCTTCTCTGTACCTTTTCTAGTTCCGCTATGTCTTTTTTGAGATGGGGCGACCAAAACTGCACACAATATTCAAGGTGCGGTCGCACCATTGATTTGTATAGAGGCATTATGACATCCTCAGTTTTATTCTCTATTCCCATGCGAATAACTCCTAACATTCTGTTTGCTTTTTTCACCGCTGCGGCACACTGAGCTGAGGATCTCAGTGTATTATCCACAATCACTCCCAGATCCTTTTCCTGAGTGGTAACTCCTAGCTTAGTACCCAGCATTGTGTACTCATAATTTGGATTATTTTTCCCAATGTGCATCACTTTGCACTTGTCCACATTAAATCTCATCTGCCATTTAGATGCCCAGGCACCCAGTCTTGTAAGATCTTGCTGCAGCTCCTCACAGTCTGCTCGTGTTCTGACTACTCTGAATAACTTGGTGTCATCTGCAAATTTGATCACCTCACTCTTAACACCCTTTTCCAGATCATTAATGAATACATTGAAAAGAACTGGTCCCAGTACAGATCCTTGGGGCACACCACTTTTTACATCCCTCCATTGTGAAAACTGGCCATTTAGTCCCACTCTTTGCTTCCTATCCTTTAACCAGTTACCAATCCATAGCAAAACACTACCTCCTATCCCATGACTTTTTAATTTTCTCAAGAGTCGTTTATGTGGGACCTTATCAAAAGCTTTCTGGAAATCCAGGTACACTATATCTGCTGGGTCTCCCCTGTCCACATGCTTGTTTACGCCCTCAAAGAATTCCAAGAGATTAGTGAGGCATGACTTCCCTTTGCTAAATCCATGCTGACTCTTTGCCATTAAGCCATGTTTATCAATATGCCCAGTGATTCTGTTCTTAATGATAGTTTCCACCATTTTGCCCGGCACAGACGTCAAGCTTACCGGTCTGTAGTTTCCAGGATCACCTCTGGATCCCTTTTTAAATATTGGGGTTACATTTGCCACCCTCCAGTCCTCAGGTACAGTGCCAGATGCCAACGTTAGGTTACAAATTACTACTAGTAGGTTTGCAATTTCACATTTGAGTTCCTTCAGAACTCTGGGGTGAATACCATCTGGCCCTGGTGATTTGTTCGTATTAAGCTTGTCAATTTGCTCTAGAACCTCCTCCAGGGTCACGCTGATTTGTGACAGTTCATCCAATTCATCACCTACAAAGTAGGGTTCCGGCGTGGGTATCTCCCCAACATCCTCCGCAGTGAAGACCGAAGCAAAGAACTCGTTTAGCTTCTCTGCAATGTCCTTGTCCTCCCTGAGTGCCCCTTTTACTCCCTGGTCATCTAATGGCCCAACCGACTCCCTAGCAGGCTTCTTGCCTCTGATATACTTGAAAAAGGTTTTATTATTTGTTTTTGCCTCTTTAGCAAGTCTCCTTTCAAATTCTTTCTTGGCCTGCCTTATTAGCACCTTACAGTTACGTTGCCAGTGTTTATGCTCCTTTGTATTTTCCTCATTGGGGCTAGCTTTCCATTTCTTAAAGGATGCCTTTTTGGCTCTAATAGCCTCCTTTGCGTCTCCATTTAGCCACAGTGGTAGACGTTTAGTCCTCCTGCTACCTTTTTAAACTTGTGGGATGGCATGTAATCTGGGCTTCCAAGATGGTGCTTTTCAACAGCCTCCATGCCTCTTGCAAACATGTAGTCCTTTCAACTGTGCCTTTTAGTTTCTTTCTAACTAGCTTTCTCATTTTGGCATAGTCTCCCTTTTTAAAGTTAAAAGCCAGAACTGTACTTTTAATTAACTTTCTCCCTCCAGCAACTATGTCAAATTTGATTATATTATGATCGCTATTGCCTAGTGGCTTGGTCACAGTTACTCCTTGCACTAATTCCTGTGTGCCACTTAGGACTAGATCTAAAGTAGCTCCTCCCCTCATTGGTTCCGGAACCAATTGCTCTAAAAAGCAGTCATTTATGGCATCCAGAAATTTTACCTCCACATCCCGCACTGAGGAGGCATTCACCCAGTCGATAATGGGGTAGTTGGAAGTCACCCATTACTATTACGTTCCCAGTTTTAGTAGCCTGTTTAATCTCGGTTAGCATTACTTAATCAGTCTCTCTAGTCTGGTCAAGCGATACTCTTCTGCTTGATACCTGGAATTTTAATCCATAGGGATTCTATGAACCCAATCACACTGACAAATACAAAAGCCAGGATGACAGTTTTACTTGCTGTATTTACAACCTCAGTCTACACTTAAGGAAGAACACACAGAGTCCCTTCCCTCCAGGTGACTGTTTCCATATAAAATAGTGGTGTTTTGCTTAGCCTGAGAAAACAGCATCTCCAGCTCATGTACGCATGACATTTGAGAATACAGGAAATAAATTCCTGTTTAGGAGTTAATCCCACTTTCTCTGCTGCTATCACCACATCATAATCAGCAAAAGGTCTCAAACCATGTCGCTGTCATGAGACAGAACTGTTTAGTAACAGAAAAAAAGAGCTTTTTATTTTCAATGGGGTTTTTTGTTTTGTTTTTATTATTTATATAGTGTCAGCAATGTACCTGACACTGAACAATCACAGTACTTGAAGCAAATAAGAAAAGCATATCCTCATCCCAGGACAGGTAAAGCCCAGGCTGAATAACTGAGACAAAAAGGGCACTCTGACAACTACATAGTATAGGTGATTCTGGTATAGAGAACACTGATGGGTGGAGACAGTTACACTTCTGTCTCCTGGTTGTCATATAACCCATGTGATTTACAGGTTTTACAGCCAAATATGCTTTTTAATAACCTGGATCTTGAACTGTTTACTGATCAGGGTTTCACAGGGTGACTTCTGCTGAAATGTACCCCCTGCTCAGGCCGAGAAAAACACTGAAGGAGCAGTCAACAGTTACCAGCCTAGCTGGACCTGGGGAACTGGCTCCCAAATGATTGGGTCGCTAACCCTCCAGCATAAATTGGAGCCTTCTCCTACAGCAAAACAGGGACAATCTGACTGAGCAAGCACAGGAGACCTCCACAGCAACTGCAGAAAGACTGTGGTGCAATGTCAACATTAACAGCAATGGGATGCTATTAGGCCCTGGTTGACAAGTCTGGAATCTGATACAACAATTCCTTATGATTTATAGACTGTTCAGAGTACTCAGAAAAAGGGAGCTGGAATGGTGATGCTGGAAGAGAGATGTCCTCTGCAGTGAGTTGTAAAGGCAGAGTCTGTGGGACTGGAGGAAGGTGCCTTAGAGCTAACACAGTCTTCCACGTCACAGGAATGACCACATTGGAGCTGGCTCCTTGGTTCATTCTTTGCTCCTATCTGCCTGAAATCCCAAACCATGGTGTACCTGTCTGTGGTTGCAGTGCTGGCTGCTGTTGATCCCATAGGCTTGTGCTGTGGGGCTGGACTTTGTTTGGCAGAGTTAGTTCCTGATGGGGGGCCACGGTGCTCTAGTGCAGACAAATAAACAAAATGAGAATTAGAAGTAGTTCCAACATGCAGTGTGAACAGATCAAAAGGATAAAGTGATAATTGTGAAGATCAACTGTTGCTGCCAGCTGCTGGGTGCAAGACAGTGTCTGCATTTCATCAAGAAATCAAGGGCACATTCACACCTGCCGGTCTGCATGGATTTTGGCTCCAGGAGAGAATCTGGAAGCCAAAAGATGCATGGGGTTTGGCCAGTGAGAAAGCCCCCTTGCACAGCTTTGCTGGCAATCACCCAGAAACGTACAGTGTGTGGTGATTGCTGGCAAAGCTGTGCAGGGGGCTTTCATACTGGCCAAACCCCACACGTTTTGCCTTCCAGTTCTCTCTCGAAGCCAAAACCTGCATGAACTAGCTGGCGTGAATGTTGTCCAAGTGTAAGTTGTGCTGCAAAGGTTAGAAAGGGGGCAGAAATTTAGCTCTGTAATTCACAGCATGTAGATGTACTTTACGCTGAAAACCAAACATAAGTACAAAGGGCTTAGTCTGCAGGTGAGCAAAAGTGGGGACAATCAAATCTGATCAATAGAAAATAACGAGAGATCAGAGATAGGGATGAAATGAGAATTGTCCTGATTCTCATGAGAATCAAGAAATGTCACCAAGATCTCAACAAAATCTCAGTAACATTTTGAGATCTCGTGAGAATCTCAAGAAATTTTTTTTTAAAAAGTTCTGTGCATGCGGAAAACGGCTGCTATGGCCCACACCATCTTGGAAAAGGGCCACACGTGCAGAATGGCCATGGCAGCCATTTTGTGCATGAGCAGAGCATTTTCTATAATTTTCTTGAGATTCTCGCAAGAACAGGTCAAGAATCAGCGGATTCTCAACTTGTTCTCATTCTTGTAAATCTCATCGAGAACCCAGTTCTCAATGAGATTTACGAGAATACTGAGATCGAGTTTCAGTCCTAATCAGAGATGATGTCATCATGGCCCTGTTCCAATGTGAATTGGATCCCATAGGGAATAAAACTGCTTTAGCCAGGTACTAAGGATAGAGACAATATAATTGTCAGTTCTGCTCCTCTCCAGGGGAGAACATCTGCCACCCTCTGGAAAGTTTTCAAACCACTTTTGAAACTGCAGATAGAAGAACGAGCCTGATCAGTATCGTATATAAGAGAATTGGGGTATGGGAATGCTCCCCCCTCACAAACACAAAGAGCTTTAACTGGTAGACTGTAATGACTTCTTAACAAAACCCTCCAAAGCAGCTTTCACAAAGGAATCCTGCCTCTAACACAGGAAATACATTGATTTAGACACTTAGAGTAAAACCAACTGTACTTACAACCCCCCCCCCCCAACATATTCTGAAATACAAGGTGACTCTGCCACTCAAAGAGCAACAAAGCGTATTCTAACAAAAAGATTCCTTGTAGCCAGAAACATTAAAGGGCAAGTTTTAGCCTGGAATGAACTCTCACAGCACTGAGCTATAACCCTAAAAAAAGGGAAAGGTTCCCTGACATTTCAGCCTGGTGGCGTGAAGCGTGCTAGGTTAATGCAACTGGGACAGTCATTCAATCAAATGTATAAGAATGTATATGCACACTGAGGTAAACACAATACTTCTGCATGAAGCATATTACTGCTTCTCAATGTGGATTATTAAATTTGATTTCATTTTCAGTCAAGTAAAACTCTGCACAGTTCATCAAAGAACTGCTTGGTCATATTACTATGACATGCCTGGAAGAGGGTTTTTTCTGCAGAGAAAAATGTCAACGTTTACTCCGGGTTTACACTCAGAGTTTTAATTAATAAGCACAGGTAGGAAAAAGGCCATCTGTCTGTATACGTTTCCTCTCTTCCATTCAGCCTCTCCCCCTCTGTTTTTCACTTCATACTTGACTGGGGCTGACAGGCTCCTGCTATTTTCCCCAAACGTTAGAGAATGTTTTCTGAAGCATGAAGCAGAATTCACTTATTCTTAGAATTAAAGAGAATAATGTAACAAAGGATGAAAAGTAAAGATCCTACATTTGTGAAAGCCAGAGGGAAGCCACGGGGAGAAAGGGAGGGGGATGGGTGCAGGTTTCACAGTAGGATTTTCACTACTAATCTAAGAGGCGAGCACAGACAAGGGTGCACTGGGGAAGAGCAAAATCACTCAGGGTTGAAGTTCTATGGTGCTGAATAGCTTCTTGCTAATGGGCGTTTTTCCTCTCTAGGATTCTACTGCACTCACTCCGCACAGTGCTACTGACTAGGTGTGTTAATAAACAAGATGACAGCCCACACCAGGTAGCTCCCCACCTGCTTGTTTATTAGGTGTTCACCCCCACCAACCGGACACGTAGCCCCCACTCATGGCTGGGTCCCAGAGCACATGTAGTCTGCTGTGCAAGTGAATGTGGGGTAATGTATGCCCACGTGTCCGTGTCCTGTCAATTAGGTTGTGTGTATCCTCGTGTTCCAGTCCACCAGCACCATAGAGTCATGTGCAAAAAGCCTAGAGTGCTTTGCAAAGCTATCAGTTCTGGCCCCTCTCCTCGCTCTCACTGGCATGCACATAATGTCTGCCTTTTAAGTCCAATGTGCTCCTTTCAAACATGCATTCTTCTAGCTCTTTCTGGTTGGCAGTATGTGCCCGAAGCTTGCCCTTTCCCAGTTATTACATTCTCTAATGATTTGTGGAGGATTAACATCACCAGGGCAATGGCTCAAACTGACAGCCAGGCAACAACCAGCACCACTACAACCACTGCCCAATGCTAGATGTGCCTCCCCTCTCCCACCAATCGTTCCCGCAAACCTTCCACAAACACTCTGTCACAGCTGGATCTGAGGGAAATGTCCCTCTGCCTGTCCTGCCACCCAAGCAATCGTGCCAAGCTGTCCCCAAAAAGAGCAGGTGGAAGAAGAAATAGTTTAAGTTTTTTTAAAAGACAGTTCTTTTATTCTTCATAATCGAATGCTTTCTGTACTTCTTTAGATCTTTGGGGTGTGTGTGTGGGGCATGGAGAATGGTGGCACAGTACAGCAATAGGCCGCTTTGGGGGGTTGGGGACTGGAAGGGAAGAGGGGTGCGGGTGCACCTAAAACGGGGGTTGGAAGAAAGCCACTGGCCATGCACTTGAGGGCAGGGAGGGCTTGGGGAAGGGATATAGTACCCCATTGGGGAAAAGCCTCTGCCCAGATGCAAAGAGAATGGCCATAGGAAAGTCACTGACAAAGGTCAGCTGTTGGCCATTTGCAGAGTGGCCGCCTGCATGCCTGTGCCTCTGAACGTCCTATTGCCATTCCCAGAACTGGCTAGCCTGAAATGCCAATAGAAAAAATAGAGGCCTGCAGACAGCTAATCTGTGAATGCCAACAGGGAACATACATGGAAAGCTGCCAGCCAGGTGCTTAAGGGGGAGATGGATGGGCCCAAGAGAAAGGTACGGACAATCAAACATTTTAAAAGTTGGTATTGATACCACAAACAAAATCATTTAAAATAATTCACCTCTGGGAGCGATAGCCCAGAAGAAAGGCTGCTTCTTCCCATGGCTTGCTGCGGCTAAGAGTCATGGCAGTGGGCAGGATACTGAGAAGGGGAGGCTGGTCGGGAGCATGGCAGGGAAGAGCACTAAACCTGTGAATGGGGGTGCATGGACACACGACAACTATATGCAGGCGGCTGCCCGTTTATTAGTCTCTATGTGCTAACCATGTGAGTGGGGGCTGCACAGACCGAACCCAGACTCCAGCGGGCTAGTGTCTTGTTTGTTAACACCCACGGTAGGTAGACAACCAACCCCTGTATAAAAGACCACTGCACTCCCCAGAGGGTGGAACTGAGAGGTCTGAGCACTGTGGCATCTGCATTGGCTTCCCCGCCCCAGGGGGTAGCTGTGCCTGTCAAGTGTTTTGTGATCTGGAAACTTGCTGCTCACTCTCACTGCAGCTGTGGCACTAGCTGAACTACATTCCCCAAGTTTAAACCAGTGATTATTTTAAAAACAGTAATTTACTCTCATTTACAAGAGACATGAATTTCTGCATTTCCTCCAAAGATTACATAAATCTCCACAAAGGAAATATCCTAACTTCAGCTCCTCTCAGCCACATGGCTCTTCCGGCTGGTCACTCTGCCCTGATTTTGTAATCTGTTACTGACATTCTGCATCACTGCCCCTCAGTCAGGGCTGCGCCTCATCTCTGAACTCGATCAGCAAATCCCCTTTCACTGAAGAACTAGGAAAGCCTACAGGGGCTCCACAAGACTAGTGTTTGCACAGGGGTGCCTTATGCTCAGGTATTAATGGTAGAGGCAATCTATCAGCAAGAGGAGATTGACTAAAAACCAGATAGAAATAGAGTCCAGCACAACACCCAAGTCAGACTTCAACTGCATTAAGTGCATTGCTCAGAGCAATTGCTTTGAGGTGCAGTCCTTTGGCTCAAAATGAACTAGATTTGATAAAAATGAGAATCTTCATTGAAAAATAATGGCTTTTATCAATATAAAAAGCCTCCCCGCTTCAAACCTTAACAAGCAGGTAAATTAAGTCTTTGCTATTTTATATTACATGCCAAGATAGCATGTTAAATATTCGCACTGAATGTGAAATGAGAGGGATTCATCTGTTGGCTCTCTTCGCATGCTGGCTTAAGGTATTCATTATTTAGAAGTGGGGTAAGCCATCTTTCTGGCAAAATAATGATAGCAAGTTTAATTAAAACCAAAAGCAGCAATCTGGAAAAATGCAATGGTAAGCAGGGCTGGAAAACAGCTTCTTCTCTTCAAATGATTGGATTTTACATATTTATAGTGAACTGTTTGTGCAGGGAACAATACAGCAGTGAGAGCAATGTTGCATGGGAGCTTTCATTAGGAAATATGGTCTCTGAAGAAGGGACTTTAGAGTAAAAAAATATTCATATTGCTGCTGAGAGGATTTGACTGTTATGTTGTGTAGAATTTGCTAGCAGCCTAAAAGGCTTTGCAAAAGAAGAAAACACTGAATAGAATTTTTATGGCAAGATGAGCATATTTTTCAAAATGTATTTTTAGAAGCAATAAAATCTACAAAATGTTTTCATTGTGTCCTGGGAATGCAGGATCAGGCAATTTTGTACATTTTCACAAAAAAGAAAGAAAACACTGGTACTGCTGGGCAGGGGACATGGGGAGGCCTAAGAACTTGATACTAGGTAGGGCTTCAGCACATTGACTTGGCTTCAGCATTAGGGGTCCACGAGCGATGGATGTTTCATTTAACGAGCAACAGCATTTTAGTCAGCATCATGGATGGGATCTTATTCCTTGGTTCAGAATCTGGCACTTCTCCTCATGCAGTAGCGACAACAGTCTCTGCAAGCAAGTGGCGTCAGGGAATCCTAACTCTTTTTTTTTTTAAAAAAAAAGCACAACAGTTTTCCCTGATGCCCTGAAGGAGGTTAGGCTGGGGAATGCCTGCTATGATCTTCCAAATTCTCCGGTGTATGTGGAGCCTTTGCTCACACCACTGCAAATTCATGGCATGCCCGATTCTTGCATTTCCAGTCTCTGCATCTGGTCTCGGACTCCCTTTGCACCTCTCCATTATGTCATTATTAATGCATGGATTGTTTTCCTTAAACATCCAGCATTTTGATAATATGTCCAATTAACTGTGTTGAAAAGATGTAAAGCCAGGCTCTGGAGATTCTATATCTATTTTGCTTCAAAAATGCTTTATGATCATTTGGCAGGGCAAGCTTATTAGAGTCCAAAATCAGGGTGGGAGAAGTGGACATCTCCTTTACCTTCCTCAGCAATGACAGTAAGAGTGACCGTGTTCCCTGCATCTTTGATCAGCTGCACAATGTTGTCATGGGAGAGCTCTATGATTGACTGGCCATTCACAGCTGAGATGCGGTCTCCCACTTTCAGTTTTCCACACCGATCAGCTGGGCTTCCTTCAATGACGCGCCCAATCTTGTGAGGAATCACTAGGGAATGAAGAACAGGCATATCAGTCTCTCTAGTACACTATTCACTGTAGTACCTACCCAGGCTGTTATATATCAATTATTCATAGTAAGCACTACCAATGTACATAATGTTGTGAAAAATTCAAAGTCCCTGCCCCAGACGTTTATGATCCGAGAGACGCTAGCTGCTTAGCAGCACGGCTACGACCTGTAAGCTTAATGCTACTAATGGCAGTCAGACAAATCGGTGGTTAGCAGTCAGAATTCTACATACTGTGCAGCACTGGTTTCTAGACCCATACAGTAAAAAAAACAAAAACAGGTGAACATGGCAGCACTTCAATTTTAGTAGCCCATGCTTAGCTTCCAATCAAAGAGGATTTTGAAACCTGGAGACTCATTTTAAGAAAGCTAGAAGTTAGTATGTAATTTATATGGCATGAAATTTCTGTGTTGCATTGATTACATGGAAGGAAGCACTTCTGGGTCTGGGTAATGGAAATAACTTTGTATCCTTGATGCCAGATAGTCAAGTGCCAATAAGTAAATGTTCTTCTGAGGCAATAGAAAAGGAGGCTTATCGCAGCCTGCTTTAAAGAACATCTGTAACTAAAAACAGAATCGAAAGCATCCTCACCTTGCATTTCCTAACCTCTTAGTCCAGCATACTCCATCAACAAATTTGATAGATTTCAGGAAACATGAGACTTCTCACACCCTTCCTTAGGAAGGGTCTAAAGCTGTCACCATGGATGCAGGTAATCAAGACAATAGTTCCTGCCATGACTGCTTCAGTTTACAGTAGGTGTGAAATTACAGACATTAATGTCCTGTAATAACCCTTTGCAAAGTGGTGATGGTAAGCTACCATCATCACTAACAGCAAACCAGTCTTTGGCTATGGGCAGGCATTATGTCAGGAATTGTAACGGATAAGTGACCAACACTTGCCTAACACCATATACTAAACTGAACAGGATACTAAACAGGATTGTCAAATGCACTAGAATTCCACAGCAAATGTGTTTATTAGTGATACTTTTCCATTTTTTTTTTACATGTACACATGCCACCAGCAACCACCCCAGACACACCAAGAAGTCCATTATCCATAGCCAAGTCCTCAGATATCACAGGATCTGCTCAGAAGAGAGAACCTGGAATGCTCACCTATCACCAAGAAAGGGCACTCAAGCAGAGAGGTGGACCGCATAATAGAATGGACCATCCAAATACCCCGTAACATCCTACTACAATACAAGAAGAAGGAACCCTCCAACCATACTCCTCTAGTTCTCACCTACCACCCCAAACTATAACCCATATGTGACGACATAAAACAACTTCAACGCATACTTGATGAGGACCCCACCCTAAGAGAGACTTTTCCTGACCCACCCCCCCTTTCTGGCCCTCAAACAACCCCCCAACCTCACTTATCTTATCATCCACAGCAAACTACCCAACACCGAGCACAGCCCCACTCCCACAGGAACAAAACAATGTTGGGACAAAAGATGCAAGACCTGCGCACACATCTCTGCTGCTAACATCATCCCGACACCCTGTGGTAAACCGCTCCAAATACAAGGAAGCTACAACTGCAAGTCCAACGACCTGGTCTACCTCATCCAGTGCACCAAATGCCCCCACAGGAACTACGTAGGGAAAACCCACCGACCCCTACACAAACGCATGCATTCCCACAGGAAGATGATTATGGACCAAAACACAGACTCTACTGTTGGCTCCACTTCTCCCAGGATGACCACTCCATCTCTGATCTCTCCATCCTAGTCCTGAAAGGCAGCCTCCACAACACTTCCAAAAGGCGTGCCTGGGTAAAAAAAATTCATCAGTCTGCTGGATACAACAAACAATGGGCTTAACCAGGACATTGGCTTCACAAGCCACTACAGAAATTTACAAGCTTAAACCTGTCCATTTGCAGCCCATCATTTATACTGTCACAGGCACCTTTAACCCCTCCACTCCCCATTCCAGGCACCCTCTCAATTACTCACCCACCCCTGCTAATTGGATTTGCCTCACCCCACATCCTCTACGCTATCATCTCACAATCTCAGGCACCTTACTCTCTTCCACTCCCCTTTCCAGGCACCCTCTCACCCCTCTCTGTCCTTACCCTCCCATGATGTAATGCTCCCCAGCCTCTGCATATAACCCCCGTGCCTCGCTTTGCTCAGTGTATAGCTTGGATTTCTGACTTGCCTGACGAAGGATCCTGTGAGGTCCGAAAGCTTGCAAACCTCCACCAACCTAAGTTGGTCCAATAAAAGATCTCTCTACACTACTTAATCTCTACAACCTAATTTTGGGACCAACACGGCAAACACACTCTCTCATGTACACATACAGCATATATACAGGGCTCCATTATTGCTACCTGTTCATACAGAGCCCATTGTCATTGTTATCAGCCATGGTTTAAGAGGATTTCAGACAGTTAACTATTATCCATCCATTTATTTGTCCTTCTGTGATTTGCAGAGGGTGCAGGGATTTATTTATTTATTTAAAAGCCAGTGAGCTGATCGCAGAGGTACATCATCATTCAGATTTTAGCAGCACACAGGTCTTTCATCTGAAACAAAATGAATCCTAGCTCTGCCAAATGAATTAAACATAAAGGAGTGTAACAGTATCGTGTCTCATTGAGCTGTATCAGAAATTACACTTTGTGCTTAACGAGTATTCTCTATAATCAGGTAAATCTAGACACAGGCTATTTGGCCATTAATACTACCCACAACATATAGACAATTTCAAACATAAGAATAGGCATAGTCCCTGACTCAGAGAACTTTGGTTTGGAAGGCACACGTACAGAGGTAGGAATGTAACAAAAGTTCTGAATGTAGTAACTGGAGACTCTCTGCCACACCATTTATACCAAGGGTGATTGAGGTGTTCAGAGGCCTCTGGCACTTGCTCTGAGAGTCATCTGCCTTTTAGACCCAATCATGCTCAAAGAAGTCTGACTGTAGAAGTGGCTTTTTCAGGAATGGTATTGCCATAGCAGATGATAAAATGTTTTCAAGCAAGTTTACACTGTAAAACATTCTCAAAAAACCTTTAACATCCAATGGCCATCCACAGGGTCATTCTCTCTTCATTACAGCTCACCAGCCAGCTTTATACATAAATAAAGCTACTATGACAGACTCATTGGTACAAATACACAGCATGTGCAAAGCAAGGAGAGAGGAGGAGGAATATTAACCATGTGAAACCCTGGCATATAAGAGCTATTATACCTTAAATGAAACCCTGGAAGAAAGCAGAGGAATGGAAAACAATCTTATGTACTGAGGTTCTCCAAGGCAGTCTTTTCCTGCCACATGCATTATAGTTTCTTTTAAGTGCTGAAACATCCGTTATAGGGAGTGTGTGTTTCCAAACACCAGACTGATATATCAATGGGAACTGCAGGAACATGGACTGTATTTTTCTCCGCGACATCTATACACCTATAATTTTCATGTAAAACATTCTCAAGAAACCTAGAAACTAAAAAATTAGAACCTGAAAACTGAAACCACAGTGCATTTCAGCTCAGAATGTGCCCGTGTGCGCACCACATGGGCACCGAGTGGAAGCTGGGAGAGGAAGAGACCTGGTCAGATTTGCAAAACTGCTGAACAACATTATTTATATTTCCTTGGGGCAAGGCAGGAGAACAAGGAACAGCACTTGGAGTTTGGGACAGGGTTAGTGAAGGAGAAGTGAAGAAATTGTGTGTGAGAGTAAGATAACTGTAAAGACGTTTTTCCCATTAGCCACCTTCTTAGGACAGGGCCAAGCAACATGCAGACGTGGAAAAGAGCAGAACTGAAAGGGAAGCAAGGAAAGTTCACTGAAAGCACAAACTGAACTCCCTTTCTGCAGCATAAATACAATGCTTCCTTTTGATGGCAATTGACCACTATCTTTGTTTTCCTCCAGAGGATCCTGCAGGCTCCACTGACTAGCAAAGTCTGCACTGGTGCTAATGGAGGATTGCAGGGTCATGGTTATAGACCTGTAATGTCTAATGCTGCAAACTGCACTTGCCTGCCTGCATGAAATCATTGCACCAGTACAGATCTTACAGCAGACACAGGGGAATCAGTGGAGGTTGCCTGTGTTATGAAACAACAGTGCCAGAGGTGGTTCACATTAAATCAAAGCCCATCTGTCAAGTTTGCTTTTCTGTGGAAACAGAGCAACCTTTTAATTATTTGGATTCCTGAAAATTTAGCAGAGACTGCTCTCTTCTGCCTGGATCCTAGCAGTTGATCATGCTACCTCTCAGATCAGCTGCCCAGAACCACAATGCGCAGAAGGCACATAAGATACGGCAGCCCACTGGTGTCTGGGTTTGGTCCGTGCAGTCCCACACTCATGTATTTAGTATGCAGAGCCTAATAAACGGGCAGCCCCGTGTGTATTTTCAGTGCGTTCGGGCAGCCCCCCCACTCTCAGGTTAATTATTTATTTAATTTTTACCCCGCCTTCCTGCCAATGGTGGCTCAATATCAAAATATAAAATACAACTAAAAAACAACCAAAAATACAAAACCATAAAATACCCCACAACCTTACACCATCTCCCCTGATCCCTCTCCACCCCACCCTCCTAACCCCCACTGCCAAACGCCCTTGTGAATAAGAGTTTTGCACTGCCTCCTAAGGGCACTCAAGCTCAGATGCTGATCAACCTCCCACGGGAGGGAGTTCCACAGCTGCGGAGCAGCGGCTGAGTGAGAACGCCCTCGTTGCCGTAGAGTCTAGGTTAAAAACCAGTACCTCCAGACAGGCGTCCCTGGCTGATTGCAAAGGCTGCCAGGGCCAATTCTTCTGCAATTTCCCCCCTCCCCCAAATTCTGTGACCCCAAATTGAAAATCCTGCAACCCAATAAAGTTACAAAACAAGTCTAGTAAAATTAAAACTGTGAGATGGTGATCCATTTCCTTGTACTAATGAATAAAAAAATCTGCTTATAATTTTTTCTGTGTATGGGTATTTCAAATATCAGGCAACCTGCCCCCCCCCCAAACACATGACAAAGCAGAGGGCACTGCTCCTAACCCCCCCCCC
>QEPC01001417.1:1559532-1594355 GCA_003113815.1 Sphenodon punctatus
CAAAGCAGAGGGCACTGCTCCTAACCCCCCCCCCCAAAAAAACACATGGCAAAGCAGAGGGCACAGCTCCTAACCCCCCCAAAAAAAAACACATGGCAAAGCAGAGGGCATAGCTCCTAACCCACCTCCCCAAAGGCAGAGCGTGCAGCATGAAGGCCCCCCAGCATGAAAGGTAGAGCGCGCAGCATGAAGGCCCCCCCCGCATGAAAGGCAGAGCGTGCAGCATGAAGCCCCCCCCCAGCATGAAAGGCAGAGTGCGCAGCAGGCAAACTTATCTGAGTCCCCGGCGGCTGGAGAGGCGGCGGCGGCGGCGGCTGGAGAGGCGGCGGTGCCGGCGGCAGCTAACAGCAGGAGGCAAATGGCTGAGGCAAACTTTTTTTCTTAAGAGGTCATGCAAGACACTGATTGGCCTTGTGGCCTCAACAAAGCAAGTCCCTGATTGGCTCACAGGTGAGCCAATCAGGGGCTCACTACCAGTGAGCCAATCAGGGGCTTGCTTTATTGCTCACTGCCGGTGAGTCAAAGCAAGCCCCTGATTCACCGGCAGTGAAAGGGAAATCCGCGGGGATTTCCCTGGTTTCTGTGTTAATTCTGCCTAAGGCAGGATTCTGCGCAAAAACCGCGAATCGCGGCAGCGTGTTTTTCATGGGGCCCTGGACATGGTAGGCCAGGCAATCTGCAAGATAAATGGGTCCCGAGCTGTTTAGGGCTTTAGAAGGTCAAAACCAGCACTTTGAATAATGCCCAGAAGACAACCAGTGCAGATTCTAGAGCACCAGTGTTGTGTGTTCCCGGTGACCCAACCCCGTAAGGAGCCTGGCCACCACATTCTGCAACTTCCGAACAGTTTTCAAGGCCAGCCCTACGTAGAACACATTGCAGTAGTCATTTTTTAGAGAGAAGCCTAATACATGGGCAGGTGTTCTTCCATGCTGCTCCACCCACCACCTCTCCTCTCTTCTCTCAGTATCCCACCCACTATGACAACTCACAGCTGTGGTGAACCCAAGCTATTAAGACTCTGGGAGGCATCCAGTGCTTGCTATCCCTGCTCACCCATGGAGGCTCATACCTGGGTTTATACCTGCCAGCACTTGGCAGCTGGAAATAAACCTTTGGCTATGCACATAACAGTGAATTTATTGAGCAAATCACATACTTTACTGAGCGTTTATAGTGAAAATTGAAAGCAAAGGTAAAAATTGAAGTCAAAAGCAATCAGTCTTTGCCACCACCTGGTTTCGCGCATCCATGGCACACAGGAACATACTGGCAGGCAGCAGCACATGGACTTTTGTTGCTGAGGTGTTGGAGATCCTTCTCAGTTTAGATAAAACCCCCAGTCAAACATGAGCCTGTTGTACGCTGGAACCTTACTTTGTAGGTGATGAAGTTGTAAGACCTGGCTGTTCTGCCAGACATCTGACAGGGGAGATGGGTGATGGGGTGGAGGGTTTTTGTTTTTTTTGGGGGGGGGGGGNTTGTTGTTTTAAATGTTGTTTTATGAATTGTAAGCCACCCCGAGCTGCCTGTAGCAGGAGGGGCGGGGTAGTAAACGTTTGAAAAGAAATAAAATAAAAAAATAGGAAATGCTGTCACAAATCAACGTGACTTTGGAGATTCTAGAGCAAACTGACAAATCAAATACCAGCAAACCACCAGGGCCAGAAAGTATTCACCCCAGTGTTCTGAAGAAACTCAAATATGAAATTGCAGACCTACGGTTAGTAATTTGTAACCTTATCACTAAAACCTGCCACTGTTACCTGAGGACAGGAGGGTGGCAAATGTAACCCTGATATTTAAAAAGGGATCCAGAGGTGATCCTGGAAACTAGAGACCAGTAAGCTTGATGTCTGTGCCGGGCAAAATGGTGGAAACTATTTAGAACAGAATCACTGGGCATGTTGATAAACATGGCTTAATGGGGAAGAGTCAACATGGATTTAGAAAGGTAAGTCATGCCTCACTAATCTGTTGGAATGCTTTGAGGCTGTAAATAAGCATGTGGACAAGGAAGACCCAATAGATTTGGGGTACCTGGTTTTCCAGAAAGCAGTTGATAAGGTCCCAGATAAAAGACTCTTGAGAAAATTAAAAAGCCATGGGATAGGAGGTAGTGTCTTACTATGAATCGGTAACTGGTTAAAGGATAGGAAGCAAAGAGTAGGACTAAATGGTCAGTTTTCACAATGGAGATGTAAAAAGTGGTGTGCCCCAGGGATCTGTATTGGGACCGGTGTTATCTAATGTATTCATTAATGATTTGGAAACGGGCGTTAAGAGTGAGATGATCAAAGTTGCAGATGACACCAAGTTATTCAAGGTAGTTAAAACACGAACAGACTGTGAAGAACTGCAACAGGATCTTATGAGACTGGGTGCCTGGGTATCAAAATGGCAGATGAGATTTAATGCAGACAAGTGCAAAGTGATGCTCATTGGAAAAAATAATCCAAACTGTGAGTACACAATGCTGGGCACTAAGCTAGGAGTTAGCACTCAGCAAAGGGATCTGGGAGTGACTGTGGACAATACACTGAAATCCTCAGCCCAGTGTGCAGCAGCAATAAAAAAAGCAAACAGAATGTTAGGAGTTATTTGCAAAGGGATAGAGAATAAAACGGAGGATATCGTAATGGTGTGACCACACCTGAAATATTCTGGTCGCTCCATCTCAAAAAAGACATAGCTGAACTAGAAAAGGTACAGAGAAGGGCAACAAGAATGACAAATGGTATGGAATGGCTTCCGTACAAAGAGAGGCTTGACAAGCTGGGTCTCTTCAGTTTAGAGAAGAGAAGACTGAGAAGGGACATGATAGAGGTTTATAAAATCTTGAGTGGTGTAGAATAAGTAGATAGGGAATGGTTATTTACCCTCTCAGATAGTACTAGAACTATGGGACACTCCAGGAAACTATCTGCAGGCAGATTTAAAACAAATAAAAGGAAGTACTTTTTCACTAAACGCATAATTAACTTATGGAATTTGTTGCCAGAGGATCTTGTCAAGGCCAGTAGTATAGCTGGGTTTAAAAAAGGACTGGATAAGTTCTTGGAGAGTAGGTCCATTAATGGCTGTTAGCCAAGTAGTTTATGGGATGAACTTCTTACTGTCGGGAGGTGGGAGTGAACAACAGGGAATGGATTGCCCATTGTGACTGTTGGTTCTTCTCCCAAGAGAAGGAGATTGGGCACTGTCAGAGGACAGGATGCTGGGCCTGATGGGCCATTGGTCTGACTCAGTATGGCACTACTTATGTTCTTATGTAAGCCCTCTATCATCTTCTGCATCATCATACAATTGGAACAGAAAACATCCCCACTCGCAAGGCTGCTCTGTACTTCTCCAAGTATCCAAATCTCATACAGGGCAACAAGCTCTCTTCCCGTCAGTTCACATTCCTTGTAAACCAAGGAGATTCATCTCTGCCATCCAATCCAGGCAAGGTGGCCACATGGGTTATCCTCTTGCTATCATTAGGGCAGTGATGAGAAAAAATAGCAGAGAAGGTCCAGCCTTCATTAGCGACTACCTTACTTCTGGCAGTGCACAAATGTCCAGAAAAGTCATCATCTCATTCACATCCCACTCGCTCTCATATCCAGAGTCCCCACTCATCCATTCTGCTGAACTTGGAAGTGCAGCAAGGTTGCACAGCATCTGCATTCTGTCATGCATACATAGAACCCCATTGAGTGCATGTGCAACCTTATGAGTGCATACGCTGCCTCGGAGGATGCGTCCAACAGTTTTATTTATTTATTTATTTAGATTTTTTAATCCCACCCTTTCCCTTTAGGCTCAGGGTGGCTTACAATTCTTTAACTTATTAACTGTAACATTAACTAATTCACTCAATTCTTAAATCCTCCCTGTGAGATAGTTAGGTTGAGAGATCTGTGACTGACCCCAAAAGCCAAACGATTTGGCTTTCCTGGGCAAACAACACGCATCAATAACTTTCTGTGGCATTATGATCCCTCATACTTGTTGCAAGCAAAAACGGTTACTTTCAAAAGATATGAAAATGAGCACAGTGACCTTCATTGCCTTGCAGATCCTACCCCCACCTGCCCATTTCTTAACATTCAGTGGTTCCCCCCATCTCAATTAAAAAATTCCATGCTTCAGTGGTGCTAACATCTGTAACATTTTTAGATGAGTTGGTGTGTGCACTGACACGTTTGTAAAAAATGTCTATGCATTTTGCCAGTGCAGCAACACCCTCCCCACCCCCCTCAAGCTTTGTAAAAACTTTCAGCCAATAGAGTATAGCAGCCAATAGCAGCTCACCCTCAGCAAGCAGTCAGTCCTGCAAGGACACATGACCAATAGTGGTCAATAGCTACTCATGCGCAGTACGCAACCAATCCTAGTTAGTAGGGATGAGAATGTTGGTTTCAGATAAAACCGAAAGTAACCGAAAATAGCCATTTCGGATTAATCCAAAATTTCAGTTCTTTTTCGGTTTCGGTACTATCGGATCTTTTGCACTGATTTTTGTACCAGATTTTTAACACTGCGGTTTGTCCCCCATTGAAAAACCCGGTACAAAAATCAATGCAAAAGATCCGATAGTACCGAAACTGAAAAAACTGAAATTCATGAGAACCGAAACCAAAATTCACTGAAACCAAAATTTTGCCCAGAGTCCCATCCCTCCTAGCTAGACAACTGCCCAGCTATTTAAGCCATTCAAAACATTTCGTGTATGGTCTGCAGAGTTCACAGATGCTGGAGCTGCAGCCATGGAGATGCATGTCAAGAACTTCCTTGTGCTTGTCATCATGTTCCAGGCCTTCCTTTCTGCTGGTGACCAGAACTTGCAAGCAGTCCAAGGAATCGGGAAATTTCTTACCTGTGAACTTTCCTTCCCTCCTGTGGCAGGACAGATGGTCTTGACTGATGGGATGTGTCCCTCCTCACTTGGATAGGGAGGATCAATAATGATGACTGACAGCCTCACCCTGTGGGAGGGCACAGCCCTTATCAGCCACCCAGGATGAGAATGTCAAAGCTACCTAGAATACTAATAACTTCTAAACTCTGTCACAAAGAACTTAGAACATATTTTAATTGACTTAAGTCATTCAAAAACACAGACAAGATGTAGACCTGAGACAACAGTACAGCAGAGAAGAGGGAAATGGTCAGTAATTCACCTTCACTGAACTCCCCCTACTTTCCAAGACATAGGTGGGACCCCCAAATTGGGAGGGAAGTCGGCCATCTGTCCTGCCACGGGATTGTGGCAGGACAGATGGTCTTGGCTGATGGGATCTCCCCAAGCAGTGCCTCTCGAGGGAGAGTGGATTCCCACCAGTCTAGTGAAGCCTCCCCCTTGGAGTCCCACCCAGGCCTAAGGATGTAGAACCCTCTAGCATCCTGCAGCTGAATGCCACCTCCACAGAAGCCACTGAGGTTAATCTATAGTGTTGGACAAAGGTATGTATTGATGCCCAACTGGCAGCCCTACAGATTTCCTCCATACCTAGGAGAGCTGAGTTGGTTACAGCTCCTCTGAGTGTGCCACAATACCTGTGCGAATGGGAACCTTTGCTGCTTTGTATGCTTTCGTGATACAGATCTTAAGCCAGTTGGCCAGAGTGGATTTGCTAACCTTCCTTCCTCTTTTCTTATGCCCAAGGGAAGTCTCTAACCTAATGGGGTGAGCCCTATCCAGATATAACTTAACAGTCCTTCTTACATCCAGTTTGTAACATACCAGGGGAACTTCCTTGGGTGTTGAGGTTGCGGGCAGAATTAAGGGTCAGCTCCTGTTCTTGATGGAACGCCAAGTTAGCTTTCAATCGGAAGGAAGGATCTAATCCAAATTGTCCTTATACAAAATGCACAAGTTGGGACTGGCTGAAAGTGCCCCCAGTTCAGACACTCTTCTTGCTGATGTTATTGGTACAAGAAAAAACAGTGACACCCTAACTAATGGGCTTGAATGGTGGCTTGGTCAGGGCTGTTAACACTCCATGCAGTCTCCATGGGTGCTGAACAGATGAGGTCCGTGGCTTTAATGAACCTTTGGATGTGATGACAAAGCTGGATGCCCTGCACAGCTCAAGATGATGGACAACGTCGAGGCATGTCTTTTCAGTGTGTTAGTTCTAAGCCCAAGGTCCACGCCTGCCTGGAGGAACAGAAGTACCACACTTTCCCCTGCATCCATGGCATTTGTTAACCTTTCTGAGCACTACTGCGAGAATTTCCTCCACGTCAACCCGTAGGCCTTCTTTGTTGATTCCCTTCTGGAGGATAACAGTGTTTTGAGTAGCCTGATCAAATGCTTTAACATCCAGACCTTTAGAGATAGTTTCCTGATGTTTGGGTGTAGCATCGGGCCTGGAGAGAGCAGGTCTTCTCATAGTGGCAACTGCAGTGGTTCCTCTACTGACATGTCCAGGAGGTCTGAGAACCCCTGACACATGTGTCAATGTGGAGCCACTAGAATCAAGTGTGCTCCCAGTTCTCTGGTTCATTACAGTACCTGAGGGATAATCAGGAATGCATAGAGTATTCCTCTTGGCCACGGTGTGGCTAGAGTATCTATCCCTGCTGCTTCCTGTTCTCTTTTTCTTGTTATGAACACTGTAACCTTGCTGTTGGCACTGCTGGCAAATAGATCCACAATCGGCTTATCAAAACAAGCTTGAATGAGCTGGAATGCCTTCTGCGAGAGAGACCATTCTCCCGGATCTAGCACTTGGCACCTCAGCCAGTCTGCCTGTGAGTTTAGTGACCCTGCTATGTGGACTGCTTTGATCTCCCCCACACCCCGTTTTTAAAAAACTTTTTAATTGAATCGATATCTTGCAGTTACATGTTGTATGCATTGGTTGGGTTTTTTACATATGAAATTCTCAACATTTCGTCTCCTCAAAACTTGTCCATACCCCCCCCCCCCCCCCAATGTTTCACTGTACTTCTAGTTGCAGTCTCTGCAGTCTCTAGACTATTTGGAGCTTCAATAAATTTCTTTTTCATAAGAGTAATAGACTTTTGTTTCTGTTTTGTATCTGTTCTGCAGGATTCCCCATATTGGTTTCCATTTGGCACAGAACTCTTGATATTTATTGTGAATTTCTGCTTGTAATTTCTCCATGGAGAACATCAACTACAACCTGTTTAACCAGTTCTCTTCTGTGAGTCCTGTAGTATTTTTCCAGTTTTTTGGCCAGTGTATAAATTCCTGCAGTTAACATGGCTATGCAAGTATCTTTGTGGTAGTTTAGTAGGGGTATATTGGGCATTGCCCCCAAGAGAGCAATCTCTGAAGTAAAAGGCAATAGCAATCCTGTAGCAGCCTGTATGTGTCCCTACACAACTCTTCATAGACTTTGCATTTTATGCATTGCCATGTGCAGTGTAAATATGTTCCTTTTTCACTGCAGGGATATTGTTTTATTTTTATTGCATTTTATGAGACGCTGCGGACTGCTCTGATTGAGGACCGTTGGTGTTCTGCCCACTGGAACAGAAGTGAGGTTTCTTCCTGTAGTGCTTTGAAGTGGGAACCTCCCTGATGGTTTATGAATGTCATCACTGTGGTGGTGTTGGTTCTCACTAGTATACCCATGACCTCCAATTGGTGGGCAAAGTGCAGGAGAGCTAGATGTGCTGCTTTCAGCTCCAACCTGCTTATATGCCACTTCTCTTCTTCAGTGGACCACCTGCCCTGCCCTGATCCAAAGCTGCAACATGCGTCCAATCTCCAGTTGCTCATGTCTTGGTGGTCAGCCTCTGCGGATCTCTGATCGGCCTGAGGATAGTCACTGTTGGGTAGACCACCACCTCAGCTGAGCCTTCACCGAGTCTGGGACAGCAATGAGGAGATGCACCTGATTCGCAATCTTTTGCTAGTAGGGGCATAGAAGTCTCTGCAGGGGTCTCAGGTGGAATATGGCTCATGTGACTGTGTTGATGCATGACACCATGCTGCCAGGACTTTAGCTCCGAATGGCCCTCCCCATGCTGATGCGCTAGAAGGAGCTTCTCCTGCCTCTCGCCTGACAGGAACGCCCAGTCCATGATTGTATCTATTTAGACTTCTAGATGTAGAATGGATGTTGTGGGAGCAAGGCAGCTTTTTGCCTTGTTGATCAGAAACCTGAGCTTTCAGGCCAGTCATTGTCATCTGAAGGTCCCTTATCCCTTGCTCCCAGGATGAGGACTTCACCAGTAGATTGTCTAGATAAGCGTCGACATGGATCCTTTGAGTTCTCAGATGGGCCACCAACACCACCAGGATCTTTGTAAACACCTGAGGGGATGATTGATGATGGATTGAAGGGGTTCAGCAGCAGGGTCTTTTTCTTCTCTGGCTCTGTACGGAAGGCAATCTCCATGGCCTTTCTGAATAATTTTGTGCCTTGGAATCTTGCCCTGGTTAAAACAGACTTGGAGGGTAGATCAACACAACAAGGTTTTAGCCATTCTAAACAACAGGCTACCATATTAGTCAACATTGCTCTCGCATTCAAGTGTATGGCATCCAGCGTGGCATCGGCAGTGTAGGCCGATGAAGGACAAGCTTCTTAAAGCAATCCTTTATCTCCTTTTGCTCTACTTTCAGGGCTAGATTGCTGGCCCATAGGTACGCTGCCCTGCTGAAACGAGGCCAAGGCTGCAGCTCGGAGGGCTGGTGCCGAGGGGCCATGTAGTTCTTTCTGAGGGCTGCTACCACTTTCCTGTTTAGGGGGTTCTTTGGAAAGCCCTCTCCCCATGCTGGGAGGGCTGCTGAGCCTGCATCTACTCTGGGCAGCGTCACAAACTCTTCCTGGGCTTTCGGGACTGTGTAGTATGTTAATTTACATATGGAACCCCTTGAATTATATGGGCTGTTCACCCTCCCCCTTAATAGTATCTATGTTAAGCTGGGCCAGGGGAAGCTCTGGAACTACGGTTGCTCCTCTAGGGAAGGCCTTTTTGTTCTCCTTGGTTACCTCTGGGGTCTCCTTAGGGGTGCAGAGGAGGAAAATATTTAAAACTGCATGACTTTCTGTCTACGGGTTCCTCCCATTTATCCCACTTTTCTGTCTCTGCCTCAGAGCTGGCCATCCTCCTTCTCTGGGCAGGAAGGGGGTGGAGGAATGAGGATGGGCCCTCCTAGGGGCTTTGCTAGAGCGCTCTCCCCCGCCCCCCCCTTCTTGTGTCTTCTGTCTCTTTGGAGTGGGTGTGTTTGCTCCTCTTTTTGCCCCCTTTTCCCCCATGGTGGGAACGGGAATGAGAGCGAGAGGCGGGAGGAAGAGGAAATCCTAGAGGAATCAGATGATCTCTCTGAGTAAGACTGGGAGTCAGACTGAGATCTTCCCTTGCTAGTCCTCCCTCTTTTGCACACACCCCCCCCGTGTTGGGAGGGGACAGTGTGTGCCCTGTGGCTGCAATGGGAGTAGTTCCTCCTTGGGGACAGGGTGCGGGCCCTCCCTATCTCCTCCATAGCTCCTGGGGGTTCTCTCACAACGCGTTTCTCCGGGTACCAGGACGCTGGCTATGACAGTTTCTACCACCTGTCTCCCCAGTCATAGCAAAACTGCCTCTGGGACCACCTCTCTGGGAGGAGTCTGGGACACGGGATTTGGGAAGGCTCTGCCGAGCAGCCTTACCCCACGTGGCAATTCTCTCAAACACAGAAAGCTGAGAGGCCTTACCAGGTGCTGGATCCACCACCCTGTATTGGTTCCACATTGCTGCTCTGGCCCCCCAGAGCCTCGGGGGAGCCAGCATCCCAGCGCCTGGACTTCCTGCTTCCGGATGCCATGCAGGGTCATGGGTAATGGTGGCGCAGTGGGGAAAAGGCATGAAAGTGCTCAGAGGCCCTTACAACTGCTCAGCTCCCTGCCCACCAAGGGCTGCAATGGAGGAGCAGCTCCTGGTGTGACTACTCCCCCTGGAAAGGGTCTTATCTTCCTGAATGGTGGGGGGAGGAGGGACATGGGGAAAGCTCCCCCCACCCCGCTGCCAGTGTCTCAGCCTGACCTCCCCTGAGAGGGATGGGAGGGAGAGAGAAGTGAGTCCAAGGTAAGAAAAAAACAAAAAAGATCCTCAAATGGAGCACTAAGTCCTGCTCTATCCCTAGCAAGGCAGGAATGAAACTGGATGGCTGATGAGGGCTGTGTCCCTCCCACTGGGCGAGGCTGTCAATCATCATTATTGATCCTGCCTGTGCAAGTAAGGAGGGATGTATCCCATCCGTCAAGACTATCTGTCCTGCCACAGGGGGTGAACCAAGAATTTCTACTGTCATTGGTGTGATGTCAAGGCACAGAAAGGCTCTCCCTTGATCCGTGACCTGGATGGCGGGGTGCACCACATCACGGAGGTGGCTCCTGATTCAGCGCCATGCATGGACCTACCTGCAGTGACAATAGACTGCGCGGGGGAGGATCAAAGTCATGCAAGGACAGCTGATGCGTGAACAGAGGTACCTGTCAGGAGCAACTTCAGTCATTGATGCCATGCACAGGGCTGTATTCACTGAGAGGCTGGTCTGGGTGAAGGAGAAAAGTAGACTGGTGGGAGACCGTGCTGTCCTCATGGGGAGATGCTGAGTAAGTCGCAAACTTCAGGATGAGCCATCACTGAGAATCTCAGGCCTTGACTAGAGAAACCGAGTACAGAGATGTGGTCTTCCATCCCTGTGGAGAAGCGTGTTGCCACTGCCATCTTCAGGATCACCACTCCAGACTCCTGCTGCGCCGCTCTGTCACCCTGCCATCTGGCATTGGAACCTCCACTGGAACATCATACTAGTGGAAGTTTCCACAGTGATTGTGGACATGAAGTTGGCTGGCCCCATGGAGGTAATGAAGAGCTTTCAGCTAGACCAGTAACTGAACTGTATAAGGCCATTTATAGGAGTTATATCGCCATCATCTGCCCATCCCATAGCAAGGATGACTACCTGAACCACAAGGGGTTTTCCTCCATGGTTTTTCAGGCTGTAGCAGACCACCATGCCTGGTTCGTGGATATGTTGGAAGGGTGGCCTGGGAAGAACCAGGATGCCCGCATCTTCTATGAGTCCCCCTTCTTTGGCCACATGTACACAGGGGACTTTGGACCCTCCACAGAAACATGCACTGAGGGGGTGCTCATGAGGCTTGTTGTTCTTGGGGACCCAGCCTATCCACTGAAGCCCTGGCTCATGCAGGCATAGTGTTGCCTGCACCTCAGAGGAAAGGTACTTGAACTGGCATTTCAGTGTCGCCTGCTCTGTTCTGGAAAGAGTTTTCAGGCTATTAAAGCAGTGCTGTAGGATCAACTGCAGCCAGAACCGATTTCCATATAGAGACCACTTCACTCCTAACTACCGCCACTTGTGTTCTTCATGACATCTGCATGACTGGAAGGGCCATGTTGGAGAGTCCCTCGCCAGTTAGATCTAGTGGGCCAGTGCCCCTGGTTTCTGGGACTAGCTGAACTGAGCAGAGCAGTGCATAGCTGGGAAGATCTGGGACACCTTGTGCCGCATATCAACCACAATGCTAGCATGAACACCCATAATCAGTGACTGTTTAAAGACTACTGGTGAATGGATTAAAATAATCTTTTTGAGAGGATACACAGAGAGAGTAATGGTGTCCGTGTCCATATTCCAACATCTAAAAACATTTGCTTTTAAATTCATAGTTAACACAAATAGGTGAAAAATAATTAACGAGTTAATTTATTACAATTTAACAACTTGTATTTCATTTCTGGATTTCCAAACTATACACTTTCAACACCAAAACGAACTCGCTAAGGCAATTGAATGAAAATGAATTTATTAATCAGTAGAGATGGTGAAGTGGTGGGAATTTTTTGTTGTTGATATTATAATGGTGATGGTATTTAAGAAAGAATGAGAATTATGATGTTGGGAAGACACTGATATAGACAGAGTTGTTAATGAAAGGTATGAGATGGAGTACTACTGATGTAGTTAAAAGGATGTATTATAATAGTAACATTTTTAGGTGGTAAGAGTAGTGAAATTGTTATTTTTCACCAATTTACCTTAATTATGAATTTAAAAATCAAGGTTTTTAGATATTGGAATTTAATTAGGTTTTTGAATTGTTATATCAGAATAATATTTTGTGCAAGTCAGAGGAGTGAGAAGCAATAATCTGAAAAGCTAGGCTTGTGGCAGAGATATCAGCATGGTACAACCAGTAACTCAGCTCTTTCAACAAGTTCCAGTTTGACTAGCCAGACCACACAGCATCTTCCCAGCTGGGTGTATGCCATTCCACTGGACAGGAATGAGTTGAAGCAGGAAAGTCTTTAGGTGGGGCAAAGGGAACCTTGATCCAAACAATACACTGAAAAGCCCCAAATAAATTACTTTACTAACAAGTTACGTTACACATGGAACAGCAAGTTACATAGCTCAGCTGGAGAATACACAGGCACGTGCTTGTGTTCTACAGCAACAAGACATCTTACCCTGTGCAAGGATACTTGGCTTAGAGGTTGACGTTCACGTGCTGGTTTGGAGTCCCAGAACGTACTCAAGGAAGACTAAAGTTAAATGTCTTTCCAAAAATGACAGAAGTAGGTAAGACCACAGGCTGTAAAGAGGCAGTACAGAGAACAAGGAATGCAGAAGTTACACAAGAGGCAATTACAATTAATTTTACATTGCTGCCCTGCAGATACTAAAACTCTTTTTTCAGATCATGTACCATGAAATCAAAAGACATCCCCGTAGCATATCCCTACTTCTCCCTTGCTGGTGTAAAACGCTATGTCAAAGCGATGGAAGGTTAGGTTTAAAATGCAATACCGTTTGTTCGTACCGTACAACATGTTTAAGGCACATTGTGAGAAAGCTGCTCCCACTCCCAAACACACCCGCTTTTGCACATGTACACACACACACTCATGCACATCGCAGAGGTTGGATGGCACTGCTGAGCTGTTCAGGAAATCTTCCTGCAAAAGATTTTAGTTGCAACCTGGAAGTGCAGTGAATCAATAGTCCCATGTTAGAGATAGATGGAGATTGAATGAAAACTACATCTCGCATTAACTAAGAGAGGCACTATTGCACCTCTAGAATTGACCCGTGCTGGCTCTGGGAAAGACATGGGCATGGATGGATGTCTGCCGGCGGTTGCAGCTTCATGGGGAAAGTGCGAGCGGTCAGTGGGGGAGCCATATCCACCTGCTTCTGGCCCCTGGTGAAGGGTGCAGCCATGGCTCCACATCCATGTAGAGGAACCGGTCAAGGAGCTAATAACATGGCAATGTTTGTCTTCTGCATCTGGAGGCAAAGTTGTTGTCCTGATTGCCTTGTACCCATACCAAATCTTTGGCCCACTGCTGGCACTAGCACCAATTTGTGCCCACATCTCCTGGAGCACTGCCTTGTTCCTGTAGCACCTCACCAGGGCATACTGGACCTTCTGCTACCCCACAGAGATGAAGGCCTTTGTTTCTGTATCTGTCCAGGGAATGCAGCCAACGTTGGGTGGATTTGTAGGCAATGAATGGCTGTGACTGAATAGCGGAGGTAGTGGTGCTGGTTGTTGTCTGCCTGTTGATATTAGCCATGGCCCCGGAGATGGTAAACCTCCGTAAGGTGTTCTGAGAAAGCAGTGGCTGGGAAACAGCAAGCGCTGGGCACATACTGCCAGCCATCTTACCAGTCAGAGAAGGGTTGCACCAAACAAGCTATGAAGTAAGGACTGATCTCTTGGAAACTCTAAAGACTTTTACCCAGCCAAGCCTCCCATTGCTGGCTGAGAAACAGACTGGAATATCCTTGAACTTGGATTAGGGTAAACTTAAATTAGGAGAAATCAAGTACAGCTAGGAATGCGTTATTTGGTTATGTCATTTTGATTTACTGCGCCCTGACTATAATCTTGCACTGCATGTTTTATTCATGATTTAGTCAGTAAATTTCTTTAACTGAACCTAGTGTGGTTAAGTGGAGTCCCTAACACTGGATTAACAGAGTTTGGGTTAATTCTGTGTTTACAAACACAGGCAAACCTACAGAGAAAGAGTCTGTGCTTGGGAAACTCTAAGGCTGAAAGGTGATGACAAGGGTTCACCTAAATCCATTCTAAAGAGAGAGCTGGTCCAGTGAGAGCTGCAAGCCAGGGAAACTTGAGTCACAACAGTTTAGAGTGGTGTAGTGAGACCCCCAATCCCATGACAGGAATATCTCCCTCTCTACTGGGTCTTTTCCATTGGCCTTTTAACACACTACCATCTCCCCTATCCTTAAGAAGGCTACTCTTGACCCCTCTGACCCTTCCAGCTATCGCCCCATTTCGCTCCTACTATTTGCTTCCAAGCTCCTGGAGCGAGTTATCTACACCCGCTGTCTGGACTTCCTCTCTTCATGCTCCTCCACTGACCCCCTCCAGTCAGCCTTCCACCCTCTCCATTCGAATGAGACTGCCCTTGCCAAAATAAACAATGACCTTCTCTTAGCTAAGTCCAAGGGCCTCTACTCTGTTGTTGCCCTCCTTGATCTTTCTGCCGTCTTTGACACTGTCGATCATGGCATTCTTCTGGATTTGCTACGCTCCCTTGGTTTCCGGGACACTGTTCTTGACTGGTTCTCTTCGTATCTCTCGAACCACTCCTTCAATGTTTCTCTTGCTGGTACCTCCTCTACGTCACTTCCCCTCTCTGTGGGAGTTCCCCAAGGCTCTGTCTTGGGCCCCCTTCTCTTTGCCCGTTATACTCTTTCTCTGGGTAAACTCACTGAAACCAAGGCTTCAAATATCACCTGTATGCGGATGACACGCAACTCTCTCCCACTCCCACGCTCTCCTCCTCCATCCAGACTCTTATTACTGACTGTCTTGCTGACATCTCTGCCTGGACTTCTCGTCACTAACTCAAGCTTAATATGGCCAAGACTGAACTCCTTATCTTTCCCCACCCCCAAAGTTCTCTTACTTCCCTTTCAATTTCCATTGAGGGAGTCACCATCCAGCCCATCCTTCCGGCCTATAGCTTGGGATTCATCTTCGACTCTTCCCTCTCCTTTAAGCCTCAAATCCAGGCTGTTGCTAAATCCTGTTGCTTTGTTCTGTACAATATTGCTAAAATCCAGCCTTGCCTTACTGTTGCCGCTACAAAAACCCTAGTCCATGCTCTAGTCATTTCTCGCCTTGACTACTGCAGCTTCCCCCTTACTGGCCTCCCTTGCTCTGATCTAGCCCCCCTCATCTGCATTCAGCTCTCTGCAGCCAAAATCATCCACCTTGCCTGCCGCTTTGACCATGTACAGCCCCTCCTCTCTGCCCTGCACTGGCTCCCTATATGGGAATGCATTCAGCACAAGCTCCTGGTGTTCAACTTCAAGGATCTTCATGGCCTTGCTCCCCCATCTCTCTCCACTCTTGTAACCTGTCATGCTCCTTCCCGGGAGCTTCGCTCCTCCTCTACCCCAACCCTCGCCTGCTCGCGAAACCCTTGCTCCTCTAAATGTCTTTGCCCCTTCTCCCTTGCTCCCCCTCATGCCTGGAACTCCCTCTCTGGATACATTCGCTCCGCTCCATCCCAACTTTCAAATTCTCCTGAAAACCCACCTCTTCTGTCAGGCCTTCCCTAGCTTGTCATGAGCGATACTGCAGCCTTTCCCCCTCAGTCAGAACCTAATTCCCTGTAACTAAGCGAAGCATGGGAGCCTGCAACTTCTCAACCTCATGAATGTACTCATCTTTCCTGATGTTTACCTCTCCCTCGTATCCCCCTCCCTTGTATCTCAGATTGTAAGCCCCTTAGGGGTAGAGACCGATCTCTGACTGGATTGTACGGTGCCAGACACATTGCTGGAGCTATAGAAATAATAATAATAAAATAATAATAACCAGAATGAACTAGGAGAATGCATGTTTGAAAATGGCGCATTGGGCTTTTAATGTGGACATTACATGTGCACCAGTAAGAATGAGTGGAGACGGGTTGGAAGTTGTTGATACTTGGAACACTCTAGGTTTGTCACCTGTGACTCTATGGTGTTGGCAGACCTGTACGAGAGGAGGCTGCATGCAACCTACTTGACAGGACACGGACATGTGGGCACACATTAGCCCACATTCACCTGCACAGTGAGCTCCGTATGCTTGAGACCCTGCCATAAGTGAGGGTGGCATATCCAGTGGGTGGTGGCCACATTGCCAGTGGGGTGTGTGTGTGTGTGTGAGAGAGTGTGAACATCTAATATAAGCAGGCAGACACCCACCTGGTGTGGGCTATTGTCTCATTTATTAATGAGACCATACTTGTTAGGCACTCCCAATCCCAAGCAATTGAGTGTCAAATATCCCAAGTGGTGCTAGCTGCCTTTTCAGTTATGCTCTACCAGTCACTTTACATAAAGTGTCAAATGCCCCTAAAGCAACCGAAAGTCACCTGAAACTACTACGTGCTCAATAAAATTTATTTATTTATTTATTTAATAGATTTTTACCCCGCCCCTCCTGCCATGCAGCTCGGCCAAGAGGAGCAATGTAGCCCTCTCCTCTTGCAAACCCCTGCCATCACTGCTCTCTCAAGCATCCTTGGCTGGAATTGTACAGAAGGAACTAGAGAGAGGCGTGCAGCATTATGTACAGCATTGTGTAGCAAGATTACCAACTGGCAATTCGAACTTCAACAGAAAGTCTCAAGCACTTTCTGAAAGTCATCAACCACCGGACATTAATTTGCCATTCAAGCTTGTAATTAACGAGCTAGCAAACACTTGTTGCCTGGCTACTGACCATTGTCTCTACCCCCGTAAGAGATCCACCAGCCCTCCTCTACTGGGATGCACTGTGCAGTACTGCTGGAACGACCCGGCTCACTGCTTTACACTCAAGAACCCTCATTCTCTAGCAGCCCTTTCCTTATTTGAAAGTTCGCACCAAGTTGGGTTGCCTGCAATGCAGGTCATAAGCCCCAGATTTGCCCCCAATGTAGTGAATATGCCATGCACACATTAACTTAAGAGAAAGCTTTATGAAAAGATAATTTAGCCATGCGATTCAGAGCTAGTCTACAGAAAAGAGTAACAGAAAAACAAATGGGGAAAACATATGCAAGGCGGTCTCACTGACATTCCCCAACTCCAATCCTTACTTCTTCAGGTGTGTTGGAATGCAGGTCACATGCTTGGGCTCTCCTGACAGGCATAAGCTCTTGTTGCCAGATGCACTGGGCCACCTTCACCTGTTGGGTCACTCTCACAGTCCCCCAAGAGCCCCTGGCTGCATACTTTTCATTCCTCACAAGGAGTGGTCTTTAGGACTCTTCCGCTCACCTAGGGCTCTACCCTTGATGGTATTCGGTGATGTTAATGTTCCCCCTCTCCTGGGTGATTACCAGACTACGGGGAAGGGCTGATGGCCTTCCTACAGCCATTTGCGAGTGCTTAAGGTACCTTACTACACCAGGTGACTCACCTTGGTAACTCCCAGGTCACAATGGCCTGACATTATGCAGCACAAGGTTACATATCAATGGATGAGAACAAACAGTATTCCAAACCTAATCCCCTTACCCAGAAAAGCATAACCCCATTATTCAGAACATAATCCTACTGTAGGCTTCATTTTGAATGCCCATCCCTTCATACCCTTGGACTCTAAAATAAGGGTGGGACAGTGATTCTCAAAATGCAGGACAATGTGTGATGTAATTTGCATAAAATTTGCATACATACACATTCAGCTAGTCTATTACTTAACTATAAGTCTGGGCTAAACACACTTTGGTTTTTTAAAAACGAAAGCAATCTTTATAGGTTAAAGGACTTGTAAACAGCCTCACTCATAAGCCAGATTTAAACCCATGCCCTGCCAGTCTTTATGCCCAAGATCTATAACAGCACTTCCCTTAATTGCTTGGTTTCCTCAGCTCCATGTCTAATGAGTTTTGCAGTTTATACAGCCCTCCTTCTGACAATATGGCTTTCCCTCCCACTCTAGCTATTTCTCCTGTGTGGATTCTTTGACAGATGCGATGCTGTGGGGATTTTCTCATGAACAAGGGTTAGCAATAGCCCATTACCTAACAGAGAGGCTGGTCAAAACATTTTTGTTATTGTTTTAAAAAAGAAAATTAATCACAACATTAGCCAAGGGCCAAGGATGAACCCCTAGCCATAAGTATGCTACTGACACGGATGCCTTCTCCTCTCATTTCCTTGGGCAGCAACACCCAGTACTTTGGGTGTGGTTCTCTGTGCTGATCAGCAGGAAGGCATGTCCAACTGAAAACTGGCTACGTATAAGGGGGACCATCTGTCTGCTATGTTTCTAGTTTCTTCTCTGTCTCCATGCAGCAAGGAGGATCTCTGGGATGAATGTTGCCCCAGCATCCCACTTTTTTGTTCAGAAAATAAATAACTGTTGTGGGTGATCCATATTGCAGGACTCTGCTCCCTCCCACTCATTTTAATTTTTGTGTATTTTTCCTCCTCGACTTCTTTTCCCTTTGTTTTTGTTCTAGATGTCACCGTGCCGCTCCTTTCCCTTCCATTGGGAAATGGGGCCAAGCTTAGATTGCTGGGCCCTGGAAACTACCCATGCAATGTTCTTTCTGCTTTAGTTTCAATCTAAACCTCACTGCCTGCCCTCCACCCTGTTTCACAGAGCATCAGGGCCAAACACAGATTCCCACAGCATGCCTGGAAGCACTCCCGTTCCTCCACCCCCAAGCAAGACTGTTCTATTCTTGATCTGGACCTCTCTCTTCACCCCACTCTGTCTCTGCTGTTACCGAGGGCATTGGGGCCAAGCACACATGCTTGTGGTGCACCTGGAAGCTGCCTGCATGAAGCCAGTTCCCCAGCTGGGTGGGGTTTGCTTACTGAGGTGAAGGAATGAACAGAGAAAGGTTCCAGGCTATGGCTTGGGAGTTGACTCAAACAGTGCTGCTCAGAACTTGTATGGGGCCCCCAGTAATGCTGGTGTTCAATGTTTTTAGTTTGCCAGAGCTCCACTTTCTCCCGTTTGTCCGCTGAGTTTAGGCAAGTAACTGTGCTATAGCCAGTTCTATCTAGTTGCTGCTCGTCTCTTACTTCACTGGGGGCTGGGCCGGGCCCCAAGGTTTTAGATGCAAGTGTCCCTCTGCACCAGGGGGAACACCCTCATCTTGTTTATCAGCAGTGGGGGTCTGTGTGCTGGGAGCCATCTTGTCTCCTTCCCACACTGTCTTTGGAGCCTTGCATACCTATTTGCCACCTCTGACATAAGGGTTAGACATGTCCATACAGGAACCTCATTGCACTTCATCTCCCTTTGGGTAGAGGGTTATAAGGGCATTGCAAAGCTACTATTCCCAGGTTTAGCCAGAGGTTCTATCTATGCAAATTTCAAGTCACATTCCACCACCTTGACTCAAACAATCCACACAGCCATGCCATGGGTGTCCACAGTAAACACAGGCAGTCATCCTACAATCTTATACAAGGAGGCTTCTTTAAGAAGAGGGCCCCTCTGCTGGGTGTTTACTTCTGCCACTGCCTGGGGCACTTCTCTTCTGTCCTTATAAGGCACGAAGCAGGAATATAGGTGGCTAGAGTGCAGGTGGTGCTCAGCTCGAGCTGAAGTGGACCGATTGTAGCACAGTTCATTTTTGAAGGACTATGCCTGTGTTGGTGACAAAGAAAGCTTTCTTCTCCGCCATCATAGTGTCTGCAGAGTCTCATCCTGTGGAGCTCTTCCAGGTGATGAATGGCCTGGTTAATCTGGTCTGTCTCCACCATGAACCAGAGTCATCTATTGCCTGCTCTGACATTTTTTATTAATTAATTTGCAGACAAAATTACTCATTCACCACAACTTGGGTGCTGCTACTTCACCTGCAGAGTCAGAGTTTGGGGTTGTGGAAGCTCAGCCTTGTTCCCTTTGTAATCAGTTATGAATTAGATCCTTGCCAGTCCTGGATGGTGGTTCATTTATTCCTGTCAAGGAGGTTCCAGTGAGTGGTGATGGGAGATGGCTTATCGTCCCCTCGGGACCTTCTGTGTGGTTCCATCTTGTCTTCCCTCTTGTTCAATTTGTATCTCAGGTCACTGGGTGAGATCATTCAGAGGTTTGGAGCAAAGCGCTATCAGTATGCTGATGAACTTAACTCTACCTCTCTTTTTCATTCAATCCGGGCCCTGAAGTCTTGAGGCGTAGCCAAATTCTGGCTGCTGTTGAGGACTGGATGAGGGTGAGCCGACTGAAGCTGAATCCAGACAAGACTGAAATGATGGTTGATTGATCCTGTAACCTGGAGGGGATTGGGAATGGGATTGGGATTGGGAATCCTGTCATTAAGGGAGCCTAACGCCCTCTTGTTACTCAGGTTCACAACCTTGGAGTACTTCTGGACCCTTTGCTGATCCTGGACATCAGGTTGCGGTGGTGACCATAAGCGCTTTTCACCAACACTATTTGGGGTAAGGAGGCTGCATCCCTTTCTTTCAGATTCGAATCTGGCCACCATCTTTCATGCCTTCATTATCTTTAGACTATATTACTGCAATGCGTTCTATATGGGGCTGCACTTGATGATTGCTCAGAAGCTGCACCTGGTGCAGAACGCGGTGGCCTGTCTCCTTTCAGTGAGGGGTTGCCACAAGCACATTACACCTTTGCTTTACAGTCTGCACTGGCTTCCTATAACTTTCCTGGTACAATTCAAAGTGCTGGTTTTGACCTTTAAAGCCCTAAATGGCCTGGGATCCACACAGACTGCCTTTCCTACCATGCTCCACTGTGACCCCTGTGGTCAACCATGAGTGTTCACTTGTGGGTATCATCTGCTAAAATTGTTTCTATGACAAGGGCCTGCAGAGAGGCATTCTTGATTGCTGACCCAGTATTGTGGAATCCCCTCCTCCCAGAGGTCTGTCAGAGCGCAAACCTGAGCATATTCCAGAGGCAGCATAAAATGTTTTGGTAAGTGTTTGGCAGGCGGGGATAGGGGTTGGGGTGGGTTTTTAATGTGATTTTTATTGTATTTTTTGTTTTAATTGCTGTAGTCACATGAGCCTTTGGAAATTTAAATAAATAAAATAAAAAATATATATTCTTGGGGCCAAGCTAAGATTGCTGGGGCCTGGAAACTGCCCATGCAATGTTCTTTCTGCTCTAGTTTCATTCCAAATTTCACTGTCTCCCCCAACACCCTCTGTTTCACAGGGCACCAGGGGGTCACAGATTCCCACAGGGTGCCTGGAAACCCCCCCTCTCCTCTAGTAGGGGCTTGGCTGGCCTTCCCATTTGCCTTTGATTGAGACTGGTGGCAGTGACATTGTGAGTGTACCCTACCTAGGATTCCCATAAGTCCCTGACTGAACAGACTTGGGAGACAAGGGTTCAGATCCTGTCTTAGTCATGAACATGCTAGATGGCCTTCAGTAAGCCTATAACTCTTGGCCCACTCCTGGCAATATTTGACATCTACTGGTTTTCTTGGATCTCATCTTGTCTTAAAAACTGGTCATTTGATGGCTTTAGCTTTGTTATTTTGCACTTTACTGTCAAGCTGCTTTGGAAGCTCTCACACTAAATATAGCAGAGAGGTGGTCCCCTTTATAACTAGCCAATTTTCAGATGGACTGTCTCCTGCTGTTTGGAGCGGGGAACCAAACCCAAGATGTGACTGCTGTACAGGAAGATACTTAGAAGCAAAATCTGCAAGTAAGGCACCAAATTTCCTTTTAAATTTTTACCTCCATGTTAAGATTTAAACATATTTTCCTTTATTTCTTTGTGCTTTATCATCATGATACATGTGGTTGTTAAGCTAGGTTATCTGTGAAGATGAAAGCATTGACAGTTTGTAGAGTCACAGTCACTGCAAATGAGTTGATGCCTAGTGTAAAATATATTGACATTACATCAATTCAACGGCTCTATTTTAAAGTATGGCAAAAAGGTTCTAATATAACACAGTACACTGACGTAGCAAAGCCGTACAAGTATTCAGCAAAGCTCAGGACTGTCCCCCACATACTTCCAGTGCTGAAATAGGATTCAATTATCTTCTGTTATTTCCCATAAAAAACTACTTTCAGTTGCAATACTAAACAAACAGACAAATTTCCAGCTGATTTTCTGACAACAATGTTCCATACGATGCAGTGCTAGGCTTACTCAGGAGAATTCTGCTTTGTTATTAACAATTATTTCTCTCTAATACTATCCAGCTTCGACTAGGCAACACAAAACCAACCCCAAGAGCCACTTTTTCATATTTCTAACACAGGGCACATAATCAACTGCACAGAATCAGAGGGTGACAGCTCCATTCCGACATGTTACCATGGCAACTGTTTTTATAAAGTGGGAGCTAGTATCTCCAAGTACTGACCTACTACTGTAGCAATAACTCAACTCCACATAGCCATTTGCTCTTTCACAACGTGCACTGATGCAAGGCACTTTCTAAAATGCTTTGTTTTTTTAAATTCCTTCACTAGAAAAAACACAACAGCCTAATGTCTCAACTTAGACCTAAATCATCATAAGTCTCATAATGTTTAATGTAAACTCGGATCAGATGGGAGCTCTGTGTTCTGCTGTTTGTGTGTCTGCTGTTCTGCACTGTATGATAAAGTCAGGGCCCCGATTCTTCCGCGGAATTTTTTTTAAAATTCCGCGGGAGTCAGGGGCCAATTCTGCGCCTCGGCGCGATTTACCATGCTGGGGGAAGCGGGGCAGGAGATTCCGCGGGGGGAGGGGAATTCCGCGGGAAATCTGCGATTCGCAGACCCGCGGATCCCTCGGGGCCCTGGATAAAGTGAAAGAGAAGGAGAGAAACCACTGTGGGCTAGGAAAAGGACAGCTTCAGGTCATTAGTACAACAAACACAGTACTTGGACTGCGGGTGGGGAGACCTTGGTTCTAGCCTCACCTTAGTCAGAAACTCACTGGGTGATCTTGGGCCAGTTAAATTATTCTCTCAGCCTAACCTACTCCACAGGGTTGTTGTGAGGATTAAAGAGCTGTGTTACTTGTATGTAAAAGCGCTATATAAAAGAGTAGTACGTTATATAAAAATAAAGATTATTATTATTATTGGCAAACTGATTCTGAGAAAAGATAAAAGAGGTGATAGAAGAGAGATTTTAGAATTAAAAGGGTACAGATGTATCTGNCTGGGGGAAGCGGGGCAGGAGATTCCGCGGGGGGAGGGGAATTCCGCGGGAAATCTGCGATTCGCAGACCCGCGGATCCCTCGGGGCCCTGGATAAAGTGAAAGAGAAGGAGAGAAACCACTGTGGGCTAGGAAAAGGACAGCTTCAGGTCATTAGTACAACAAACACAGTACTTGGACTGCGGGTGGGGAGACCTTGGTTCTAGCCTCACCTTAGTCAGAAACTCACTGGGTGATCTTGGGCCAGTTAAATTATTCTCTCAGCCTAACCTACTCCACAGGGTTGTTGTGAGGATTAAAGAGCTGTGTTACTTGTATGTAAAAGCGCTATATAAAAGAGTAGTACGTTATATAAAAATAAAGATTATTATTATTATTGGCAAACTGATTCTGAGAAAAGATAAAAGAGGTGATAGAAGAGAGATTTTAGAATTAAAAGGGTACAGATGTATCTGTCCCCCCCATCTCAGTAAGAAACAACAACTTCCTGAGCTTTAGACAAGCCCACTGGTTTGGGTGGGATCCCCTTTGCATTCTCCAAGCTGTTCATTCTCCAGCCCCACCTTTCCCTTTTATACAGAACTACTAAAATCATGGTCAAAATTCTCTGAAGGAGAGTGATGAACCCACCTCATAAAAGACCAGCGTTTGTGAAAAAGCAGAGACATCTGTCAATGTAAAGTTGCCATTTGACTGGGGCTTGAGAGCCTGACAGCTGGAATGATGCTCAATATGAAACACATCTGATCATATGGAATGTGCATTTCTTTCAAATTGTTCCAGTAATTTCAAAGAGGGTGTCAAGGATCCTTACATTAATTGGATTGAATTTCAGATGCTTCCTTCAACCAGCTGCCTATCATAATTTCTGCTTAAAAGAGGCTTTATTTTTGTGTTTTACACTTGATCTGCTCTGTTTTTTCTCTTAGCCGATGAGCCTTTAGCCAAGACCACATTGCGTAGGATAACTTCTGGTTTGTAGCATACCATTAAGACACGCACGAACAGTACTGCCTTCTTCACAGTAATGAGATCTGAAAGACAGGGACCTGAGCAACAAGCTATGCACCCTGGCTAAGAGAGGATAGAGGGCTCCAATTTGGGACTACGTTCTTGTTGGTAAGAGATGCTTTCATTACCCACTAAATTGTGTACAGGATACAAATGGGATATTGCAGTACAGGGTGTTAAACAAAAGTGCCATACACATTTAATTCACTCTGCACTTCCCATGGAATAAGTCTCTTACATATTCTGAAAGTCATATGATCCACAATGATCCACGTTCCTTGACCCACTGTATTGGTAGGATGTGCGTCTCTCCCTCTCTCATACATTAAGTTTTCCAAAAAGATTCTAAGCTCAGGAAGTCGATTCCCTTTTGTGAGCCAAGCAGAGAATCTTCAGTCATGGACTCCATGTACACTACCCAGGGGTGAGACAGCAGATTGGACAAATATAGGCTGTTGGGCCAAGAGGTGATTGCTATTCTCTGAAATAATCATGGGATGCCCCTCCTCTAAATATTCATGGTAATAACTACAAGGCAGCTCTAGCAAGAGGATATTTGGGTAATGTTGCTTCATCAACCCCAGTGATGGTTCTAGAAAGTGCCTGGAGATGACAGATTCAGCTCTTACCTCCAGGAGGTGGCTTGTTTTTTGAGGTGAGGATGACAAAACCAAATCCTTCATTCTCCTTCCTCTGCAGGATGACATCATAGGCCTCTGGAGATTGTCTGCTTGTGACCTCTACCCGGTTCAATCGGGGAGACCCGTTCTGAGTAGAGATGGGGATCTGTGATGACGACTCCTCTTCTGGATGCTTATCTACTACAAATACCACAGAAATAAGCAGGCAGAGAGAATCAGTAAAAATGCTGTGATGTAAACATGTGTTTAGATCAGTAACAGAACAAAGACATGTCCCCCCTGTGGGCGAGGGGGTGGTATTAATAAGGCAGGTAAAACTGGATGGTGTCAATACAATATTTACATTTCAGGCTCAGACTGTTACAGGTTTAAGAATGTAAAGAGACCTTAATGTCTGCCGAATTCATCTACCAGTACACACTCATCACGCTATAGGAATGAAACAGGGGGAATAGGTGACTTGAGCAAATAACAGCAAACTTGCGAAGTCCTCCCTTCAACTGTGCTAGTCCCACCTGGCCTTTTGTTCAGGTGGCTTCTTTTCTGCAGAGCTGCTGATTTCCTGAGTACTTCATGGAGCAAGAATTATTGTAGATTTTGGGACTATCCCAGTTTTCACTGTAAAGACAACTGGCAGTTTATTGACCGAAAGTGAATAAATGAAGCCCAGCTTCATGAATGGAAAATGAACAGAAACACAGTTTGAGACATACTCCAAAAAGAGGTTCTACTCCCTGAAATTTAGAGGGAGAAAAAGCTCTGCAGCTAAGGGATTTTTCTTTCCCTTATAAGAATAAATATAAATTGAATAGCATAGTGAAGCAGGGCCAAGTTTTCTGCAGACAAAGGCAGGTAAACTCTTCAAAACCTCTGACGCAGATATTCTCTGCAAAGAATATGTTGTGCTGTCAAAATAAACCTGGGTGGTAATGCAGGCTGAGATGCAAAGACAGAAAATTGCTTTTCCTTTGATTAGATTAATCTTTTCTGAGCCTACAGGTGGCCTCCCCCTGTGCTCAGCTCAATCTGATCTCCTGGCTCTGTATGGTGACAGGCTGACAGCAGCCACTAGGTATAATACAAATATAATACATTTTCAGTCTCTGGTGGATAATGCCCAATTTAATACTTAACACATTTTTATTTTAAACATGAAAGGGGAAAAAAAAGGTAGGCCTATGCAGTGGCAACACTTTACCCAGAAGCAGTGAAGAATCTAGATAGGTAACATCAGGGCAACTAATGCCTCTGCCCTCTCACTTCACCTTTAGCACACTAGCTGCCTTGTAACATCTGGCAACATCAAGATTATAGGGTGGTTTTCAGAGAGAATATAAATGTGAATTTGCTATTCTTCCCAATCCCTCATTTTCCTTCCCCTAAATGATGTGGGCTGACTTTATTTCATTTTTAGACAGGGAAACAGATAGGAGTTAAGTGATTCACCAAACAACACACAGCATGTTAATGACTGGCCTGGGATTAGAAGCTGGAACTTCCCATGCCTGACTGACTCATACTCAAGCCACAAAACTAGTGGTTTCCCTTTTGCGTTTATGGACCTCATTTTGAGATTTAATATAATTCTATGACCCCAGAGAGCAACAAAGACAGGCAAAGTACATCAATTGCAATAACAGCCCTGTCTGCTGATGATGTGACTCCACTTGTGGTCACAATTCATAATTTGGGAACTTCTGCTTCCAATCTGCACGACAGTAGTGCATGTTAAGAGATGGATATAGAGTGGAATCCATGTAAGTTGAATTTGGTTAACTAGAATTTCCTTTCAGTCTTTTAAGTTGAAATGCGTGAGTGTCAGCCCATGCTTAGCTGCCACCACAGCTGGGACCTGGCCACACCACCTGGAGTAAAGTGGGCTTTCATGTCATTGGCCATCATGGCTGCCCGTCAGGGGTGGGGGCAGGCCACTGGATGGGGATGGGCAGACAAAAGTCTGTGCATCTCCCTGCCCTCCCTAGCGGTCAGGCACCTGTCACGTTAGTTTTCACCCTAACAGAAGTCCTGTGCCACCACTCTTCCAGATCCAGTAGGTTTTTAATTAGGACTGAAGGCTGAATTTGAAGCATTTAGCTGTGATGTGCAGGATGAAAAGCAAACGCATTAACCACTACTTAATGGGGCTTACAGAGCTGGGATGGGGAGGAAGGAGAGAAGAATCCTGCTCTTTAGGATTCTACTTTTCACTCTGATCTCAAGAAAGCTTTGTCATTGACCCGCTTGCCCAGACCAAGCCCTCTGCAAGTTAACAATTCCTCTCTTTTCAATTTTATTCTTTTTGTAATTGAATGCCAAGGATAAAAAGCACCACATTGATTTCTATTGAACTTAACATTGTTTATAGCTTTAATTAAGTTCTCCGCGGCATTTGAGTAGTGTTTGCTTTTTTAACATTGGACACAATACAGTATCAAAGACAAGTCCATTTCTTAAAGTTCTCCTTAAGCAGAAGTTCTGATTAAGTCAAAATATTTTAGATAGTTGACTAAATTGGACATCGACCGACTCCATCATACTTTTATTTTTTTCCAGCATGTAAAATCTTCTTGTTATCCTATCATAAGGATGCACAGCTGAATAGTATAGATGGAAGCTTATTTCATCAGATTAGTAGCAGTTTACCAACCTGTGCAGGGGGCTGAAGCCTGGATTCCCAAATTCTGATCTCCTTTACCACTGACACATTCAGAGGACTCTCAGGTAATTCACAATTTTTGTGCTCAGATCCCCTTCCCTGTTAAGACAACGATAACATCTACTTCCCCATAGTGTTAGGAAGGACTAAACAGGGTCCCAAGTTCTCTGATTTCTATAACCACAGCATTGGTTACAAAAATTCCTCTTTCCTCAGCTCTCTATAAAAGCATGGCTGCAGAAATTAAGTTTCCATTTTTATTTTTTCATTTAAAAAAAGAAAGAAAAAAAAAGAAAAGGTTTTTAGCCCTTAACGTTGTGAAGGTTTCCCAGAGCCAAATCAGTCCAAAGCAGACAATGTGAATCAGGCCTAACAGGTGCCAATTGCTCCAGATAATTTCAGAGTGAGGTGCTAACTCAAAGCCCAACGGCGACAGAAATATTTCATGTTTCTCCACCGCATCCATGCAGTGGCATGGCACTGTTCCTCCCAGGGCCGGCCCTAAGCAGTGTCAGTAGGGGACATGGTCTAGGCCCTGTGGCCAGAGGCCAGTCCTGGTAGCCTCAGTACCAGTGCTCCTGAGGTCCATGTGGTGGCTGCTTCCTGCAGGGCCCTGTAACCTGCCACCCTTGCCTCACCTACTATACTTGGGGAGCATGACCCTGCAGGAAACAGTTAAATGGGTGGGGCTATGGAGGAGTAGGGCCATGGGGCCCTCACATTTTATTTTTGCCCTGGGCCCTAAACATTTTAAGGCCAGCCCTGGTTCTTTCACTCCTCCCTCTGAGAGCACCTGCTTGCTCTCAGAGGGAGCGGAGAAGGAACCTTGAATCTTAATTTCATGCCATTCAACCGGAGATGGAGCCAACAGCCTTGTGGTTAGCACTGCAGGGAACAGATAGAGTAGGAATGAACTGAAGAACTGGCACTAGAGCTTAACACTGAGATGGAAGCTTTCCTTTATACTGACATGGAAACAGTTCCTTTCGTAGGAACTGCAAGATCTGGCTGTTCCATCAGGCAGTTGGCGAGGGAGAGGGGTGAGGGTGGGTAGGGGTGGGGAGATTGGTGAGGGTTGGGGTGGGTTTTTGTTCATTATTATTACAGTTGATATTATTTTATGATGTTTTAATATGTTGTGTGATATTGTATATTTTATTGTGTTGTTAGCCGTCCCGGGCTGCCTGTGGCAGGAGGGGCGGGGTACAAATTTTTAAAATAAATAAATATAAAAAATACTTTTAATCCAAGGGCTCCACATGGCCATCCATTAGCTTGCATGACAGGGCTGACATTAGCCTGTACAAATGGCACATACCGCCAAAGAAGATCTTTCTGCGGACAGTGAGAAGCACTTGGCCATTCCGTGCAGCACTGGTCATTAAGTCCAGGACCTGCTTGTGTGATTTCCCTTTGACAGGGATGCCATCGATGCACAAGAGCTCATCAGCTGCCCGGAGCCGGCCATCTTTTTCTGCTGCCCCCAGTGGGATGATGGCTCCAATATATATCTGGAAACAAAACAGAGTCAGTGAGTCTGCACTGTAGAACACAAATCAACAGAACATTTAATGTTAAGGTTTAAATTGACACGTCTTTGCTTCTCATTCCAAAATTCCATCTTCTGCTGCATTTGGGACAATAATTTGACTATTACTAGCAATACTATAGTTACCATGGAGACGAGTAAAATGCAACACATTTGTAAAGTTTCTTATTATTTTCTCTAGAAAAAATACACTGCTCTTCCTTCCCTTTAAATGGAAGTAAGGAAACATGGTGGTGACAGATTGCACATGGAAGCAACTCCTTTCACGTGTAATTAGAAAGCAACCTATCAGAGAGATGCTATCCCAGAAGCTCTGACACCTCTAAAGGAAGCAGAGTTGCCACCATATGTTCAGGGATACAGCTCTCTTTTTCTTGGGTGAATCAGTGCTCTAGAAAGTGAGAAAGTGCAGAGATTGATAAAGTCAGACACAGAATGAACAGAGGCTATGGGAGTTTTCGTACACATCTCTACCAATCTGTTTTCTTCTCCTTGTATTCCACACTTCCACCCCCAGCCATCATTATCCCAACCAAGGCACAGGAGACTCGAACAAAAACTGCCAAATGAGTCAAATTGCACAGCACAGCCCACTAGATTCAGACCACAAACATTCAATTCACCCACGACCTAAAACACACCTGGGAATTCAGACTTCTAAGATATAAGCTAGCAGTTTTACAAATTCAGCCTCTTTCAGTTACAGCCACATCCTTCTATCAATATTAAAGCAAAATTCCTCAAAGTTTCCCAGGGGATGGATACAAATATGGCTCAGACTTTACAGTTTCCACTTCAATAGCTTGTTTTTCAGAATTCCAAACCAACACACTTCAAACTTTAGGTAGTTGAGAAATTAAGAGAAAATGGCAAGAAGATGGAGACAAGGCAGTTCAGATGATATCTTTTATTAGACCCAACCGCTGTTTGCATACTTTCACCAACAGTCCAATAAAATACTATTTTGTCTCCATCTCTTATATTTGGGACCAATACAGCAGCCACCCTCAAGAAGAAGATGGCAGACTGAGCAGATGTACAAATGAAAGTGAGCACTCACACCCCTTAAAGGAAATTTTCTACGTTCATCCTGAATTGCCTAAGGTATGGGTGGTGTCGAAAAATGACCTTAAATTACCAAAAACGGGTGAACAGAGTTGGCCACAATGTTAGGCACACCGAGGTTGGCAGAGGGAGCCCATACACTCTTATGCACCATGTACAGAGATCACAAGGAAACTGGATGTGTGGCACAGGCTCACTCCAAGAGAAATTCAACCAGCAGGTACAAGTCCTGGGGAAGGAGCACGTTATACACCCAGGGACACATGTTCACTGCGTTTCCCCTATTGCTGCCAATGGGTAAAATATAGCAAACCCTGGTCCCTATATATACCCAGTCCAAACCTCTGTACAAGTTTATTGGTAGATCTGAATTAAGTGGGCTCTGATTAACTCAAGAGAAACTTAAGACTGTTGATGGGATAATGAAGAAATACCCTGCAGCTTAGCTAAATTGAGACAAGCTTTTAAAACTATTTACATTTTAAAAATTCATAGTAAATCCAGCCTCCCCAACCCATATCCCCTCACACACACACATAATCATTTATTTTCATGCTGTTGAAAGATAACGCGACAAGCAGGTAATGCAAAATCTTGCTGTGGTTCATCTGAAGGGTGTGGGAGAGAAGTAGGCAGATGGTTCCCTTCAGTTGCCTGTTTCTTAGTTAGACTGACATGCAATGGTGTGTCCAGCGCATTACCTGTGTGCATTTGGTGCAAGATTAGACGGTATAATGTCCAAAGGTTTGGTGCCAACACTATCTTTTAAGCATTCTCAGAACAGAGCAATAACAGAAAATGAAGGCCTGGATTATAGGCTTGATGGAGAACGGTCACTGCCAGAGAGAGATTCTAGACAAATAGAAAGTGTGGAGCCCAGCAGGTTGAAGCTAACAATGAAGAAAAAAGGAAGGGGGAGGGGATAAGCAATCATTTTGGTCCCTTCATTTGTGTTCTAATGGAACTAATGTTAACATAACTTTGTTAAGGCAGAAGTGCCGCTTTATCTGATGTCCTACAATACTCCCTCCCCCAATAGGTAACTCCAACATTTAGCTCTTGGTCTCTGTCTGCTATATGCAGTCTTTAACATATCACTGAGAGGGGACATCAATCTGATACCCCCAGGCAGGAATTTCTGATCAGAAGGAAACTGGGATGGTTCAGGATCATCCAAACAAGTAATGGTTTTTTTCTACTGCTGAAATGGATATTCACATCGGTTTTTGTGAAGTAAATATGAAAGTGTTATTCTCTTCTGTCTTTGCTTGCTATTTCAAACCTTCGTTTTGATTTTTGTTTCAGTATTAGGTACTTTGTCTCTTTGATTGAACAACTTGGTTAATTTAAAAACCTATTTTGAACATAACTGGTCCATCTGCATGACATAACGCAGCAGAGAATTGCAAAAAGACTGAATAATAAAGAACAAAGTAACCGAAGCAAACAAAGTACTGAATACCAAAATAACAAAGATACAAAAAAGTGAATTTCAGGATGGCAGCCAAAACAAATTTGGATAGTCACTAACAGGAATCAATTTTCTTCATGAATACAAAAAGGCATATTTTGTTTCAGCGCTATTTCCCCCATCTAATGTAAACTGTAAGATTTCTAACACACTTAACAGCAAGCACCAAAGTCCTTTGCTCTCCATCAAGATATTTATTTATTTAAATTTACATGCTGCCCTTCCCAAAGGCTCAGGGCAGCTCCCAAACAATAAAAATAGATAAAACTCATAAAACGATACCCTTAAAAGCCCCAACCCTCCCACAACCCCCACCAACCCTCCCCCAATACCACCTCCCAATTCCTCACACCCACACACTCCCTCACAAACCTACCCCAAAACCACCACTCAAAATCCATCCCTATTCCCATCCGCCTAATGCATTTTCAAACAAGAAAGAGTTACACGCTCAAGCTGAACCAAACCTCCAGGGGAAGGGAGTTCCGTAACACTAGGGCAGAAACCAAGAACATCTCCCTGCGAGCATTTGTCGTACGAAAAATGCTGACAGACGGTACCCAAAGGAAGGCGCATCCAGCCAATTGCAGGGGCTGCAATGGGGCATGGAAGGACAGGCAGTCTTTCAGATAAGTGGGGTCCAGGCTGTTTAGGACTTTAAAGTTCAAAACCAGCACCTTGAATTGTGTCTGCAAAGCTATAGGTAGTCAATGCAGATTTTGGAGCACTGTTGTTATGTGCTATTGGCGCTTCAACCCTGAAAGGAGCCAAACTGCCACCTTCTGCAACAGCTGCAGCTTCTGAACAGTCATCAAGGGCAGCTCCACGTAGAGTACGTTGCAGTAATCTAGCCATGAAGATGATAAAAGCATGGATAAGGGTGGCCAGATCTTAATCAGAAAGAAAACGTCGCAGCCTCATCACGAGATAGAGTTGGTGAAAAGCACCCCTGGCCACCACTGCAACCTGACAGACCAGGCACATCAGGGGGTCCCAAAAGCACTCCCAAGGCTCCAAACCTGATTGAACAGAGGGGTCAACAGTTTTCAGTATGAAGAATCAGACCAATAATGGAAGCTTCCCCACTACCATTAACTGCTGACTTTGGCAAAATGATCAGGTGACTGGCTGAACACAGAATTTAAATATTTAATCGGCAGTTTATTTGCCTGCTCCCTGGGCAGTAAATTTTGCTCACTTGTAGACACATCTGAAAATATCTATGCAAAAGTATTTACAGGGACCCATGTTCACTGCATATTTCCCATTGCTGCCGATGGGGGGGAAAACAGTGAAACACCTGAGTATTTATTTCCATTTCCACTTTTATCACTACAAATGGGATGCTGCTTTTTCCTGTAACAACTGTGATACTATACAATTCTCTCTCTTTCAATAAGGATACATTTACCTGAACAGCAACCACTTTTAACCTGGGGAAGGCAGATACCAAAATGATACTTTCTTTCCAAAAATTCCTCTAGATGTAGATAAAACTTGATTCGAAAACTATGTGAGAAGGCAAACTTGACAGCTTTTGAGGAGTGGGGACAAATGGAACCTACCTTAATTTATCCTGAACTCAAAATTTTCTTCAGTAAGAAACATAAAGGATCAATTGAATAAAAGCTATATGCACAATTCTGTAACTGAAAATCAGAATTTGTCGTGTTTTTTGTTTGCTGTGAACCTGAGCTGCACTGTGACATTTGACACTGAAGTTTAAAAACTAACCAACTCTTTCTGTTCCTGTCTCTTTTATGGTCACCAACTGCTCTTCTGCATTTTAACCTTGCAACAAATTAGCTGTTGAAAGCATTTTAGGAAAGCCAATCAGGGGGAGGAAAGCAGCACACAAAAACACACACTAGATCTGCTCAAGGGAAAGATGATATATCAAAGAGCCATTGTGATGGTAATGGAGCTACTTGGAAGTTAGCCACATAATTCAAATTGCAAAAGAAATGAAAGATGGTAGCCAGGAGACATTACAAGAGCTGCGAGAAAAGCTCCCATATTCCAGACTACTCGTAACTTCATTCACTTACTGACTGGTCTGCTCCATCCCCTCCAAGCACTCGAAAGCCAAAACCAGACTCCTGTTTTCGAAGGAAGAAATCCAAATCCTTTGTGTTTGGAGCTATGCAGAAGAAAACAATAGACTAATTATATAATGGGTTCCCTTTGATAACTGAAAAGAAAAAAAATATACAAAACTGTTAAGCCTTTGTTTAGTCAGTGCAGTTGTGCCATCATGATCTACTAAGCTAAGCACGTTCACCTGCAACTTCTCAACCTCATGAATGGATCCTTGTCTCTCCCGATGTTCACCTCTCCCTTGTCTCTTAGACTGTAGCCCCCTGGGGTAGGGAGCTACCTACAACTATTGATTGTACAGTGCCAGGTACACTGATGGTTCTATATAAATAAATAAAATAATACAATAAAAATCATCATCAAAAGTCTAAAGCTCTTTCCTGACAGAACTGATTGATCACACGATACAGTAGAAAAATACCTAAATGCCAAGCTGGTAGGTAAACCAACTTTTTTGCGTCTAATTCTTCACTCTTCAAATCATTTCACAGGATACAAATCATCTTCTACAGCTATTTGTTTACTTTGGACTGAATTAAGATGCAATTGGCAGTACATCCGACAGAACTAAAGCAGACATTTTATTTATTTATTACACCAATTTAATATCCCACACTATCCTGCCCAATGGCAGCTTGGGGTGGCGTACATATATTTAAAACAAATTATTATAAAAAACACAGTAAAACTCAGGTAATATAAATACAACTAAAAGGAGCTATAAATCCCTACCCCCCAATCCAACCCTCCCACCCACTACCCATCCCTCCCACTAAAGGCCTGGCGGAACAGCCAGGTCTTACATTGTCATGGGAAGGAGGGGAGATACGGGGCCAGATGAACTGTCACTGGGAGGGAGTTCCACAGTTGCGGAATGGCCACTAACACCACCCTCCCCATGGTCACCATCCGAGAAACTCAGGGGACCTCGAGGGGGGCGCCCCGGGCTGATCTAGGATCCGGAGAGTGAGGCGGTTCCCAGGTAAGTGGGGCCAGGCCGTGTAGGGCTTTATAGGTAAGAACCAACAATTGAATCATTTAAAGAATGCCCAGTTTATTTTAGCCTAGAACACTGACCTTGAGTTGTGATGCAGCCCTCAGATTACAGATACAATGCTGGAAACCGCATATAGCCAGGGCCCCGATTCTTCCGCGGAATTTTTTTTAAAATTCCGCGGGAGTCAGGGCCCAATTCTGCGCCTCGGCGCGATTTACCATGTGGGGGGG
>QEPC01001417.1:1594690-1605844 GCA_003113815.1 Sphenodon punctatus
CCCTGGCAACTGGGGAGGCTGGGGAGGGGAAGCCCCGAGGGTTTTTTCATTCCCCTCCCCTCATGGAATCTCCTGCCCCGCGTCCCCCCAGCGCAGGCTGGAAATTCTGCGCTGGGGTAAGCGGGGCAGGAGATTCCGCAGGGGGAGGGGAATTCCGTGGGAAATCTGCGAATCGCAGACCCGCGTTTCCCTCGGGGCCCTGCATATAGCCCAGTCCTCATCACCTCAAGAATTTTGACATATAACTGACTTATTTACCATCATACTTGCTGATAAAATCCTACAAACCCTTGATGGTCCAAATTATGAATTTACCTCAAGTGTGTTTTGTTTGGCTTCTCCTCTAGGATTGTTTTAGTCTATGGTTACTGGGTCTAAACTGTAAAATAGAGATGATTTTTACTGTTACACTAGCCACTTTGAAGTTTTTTAGGGGGAAATTATGAGCACAATCCAGCTCCAAACAAGTCAATGGGAGTTTAGCCATTGACTTCAAGGGGAGCTGGATTGGGCCCATGTGTATAAGGCTGTAATCAAAGGCCTTTTTTTTTTTACACAGACGCCCTCCTCCCCTGCTGGGTGTGCGGACAGGTGTGCGGTGGGGGCCTTTGAAGTGGCGGGTGGAGGGATGGGTGTGCACCAGTGAAAACACCACAGGCAGTGGGTGGGAGTGCATGCGCGCTCCCGGCGCACACCCACCTCCACCCATCACCCACCCATGGAGCCATCCAACAAAATGGAGGAGGCTCCGTGGGTGGAGATGGGTGTGCGCCGTGGGAAAGGGAGCAAATCCACCTTCACCCACCGCTGGTGCACATCCACCCTCCACCCAGCAGCACCATGGTGAAAACAGTCAAAGTCACTGCACGTCTCAGTGAAAAGCTTCTTAAGAAAGGTTTTACAAGGTAGTATTGCAAAGGTGGTACTGCTCTATAATCAAAGCCTGTGTATGCATAATTATTTTTTAAAAATGCTGATAAAAGAATGGAAATTAAAGGCAGTCTAATAAAATCTTGATGATAGCTTCATAATATTATAACTAGGTCAATGTCAGAGAAGTTGTACATGGATCTATTTCATATATGAAATTGATTGCTGGGGTAATGAGTCACTGAGAGAGAACGTGAATGTTATTTTTGTTTGAGTCAGATCTACTGAGATGGAGAGAAAGGGGGAAGAACCTTACGAAGCTCCATGCAAAGTTGCTGGTACAACCCTCTCCCCCACACCCTACTTCAGTAACAAAAAGGCCATATCCTAGATCAGTCCATTTAAGGGAGGGTACTTTAACCTCTACCAATTAATCTAGAAGTGTGTGTGTGTTTGATATAGCACGCTTACTACACCAAATGGCTTTTTTTGATCCTGTGTATGCTATTAAATTGATAATCAAAGCCAGGCAATCATTCTATATTTGCATTTATCCTCAAACTATTTTATATAGCTATGCCATAAAAATGTAAAATAGCCTGCTTAACTAAGATTTTCAGAGGCTGCGATAGAAGCTGCATACCACCACAAAAAGCTGTGGTCATTTTGTCTCCACTTAAATATGCCCCAATGAGCACCAAGTTGAAATGAAGGATTGAGTTTAAATAGGCGACAAGAGCAAAACGTGCGTTAGTAAACCTCCAACTATGGAGGAAAAATTCCAGGGCAGATTAATAATATTTTTGGGAGGGTTCCCAAAATACTCCAGTTTTAATATAAAACAGGCATTCTTTTGAAATGCTTTAAATGCAGGACTGACTTCCTGAATAGGCAAACCCCCAATACTTCTGAAGCAAAAGAAGAATCCATGTCAGGTTTGCTGAAGTAGGTCATCATTAAAAGTCTTTGTACTTACGCTTGTCTTCAAAGATGGACTTAGATTTCAGATAGACTTCTGAAGGGTCTAGCTTCGGGGAAGCGGACCTCACGGTAGCGGGTGGAAATGGCATGGGCTGTGGGAAGGAATCACTGGTGGCCTCTTGATTTTCTGAATTTTCCTGCTTATCTGCTTTCTGAAACAAGAAGCACAATCCATGTGAAATTAGTTTCAAATTGAAAATGGAAGTAGATTCAAGTGAGAGAAAGCAGTAAAAAAAATACAGTGAATCATCTTGTAATTAAAGCATTCAACTCTACAATTCAATTATACATTCCAAAGGCTTTTTAAAAAGATTGAGCCAAACTATACTATGTAAGTTTTGAAAAACTACAGATTTTCTATATTGGGCCACAGATCTAGAAATGGTTAACATCCCTATGCCTTTTCTGATTACCTCCTCCTGTACGTCCATGTTAAGTGGTACACAATTTGGTGCACCAAAAATTAGTGTGCAAAGCATGATTTTAATTCTCCTCAAAACACATGGCATTTGCTTTTGGGTTGTAGAGACACAACCGATCACATGATGTGATCAGCTACCAGTTGCTAAATTCCCTCAAAAATTTAAAATAGATTCAATGACTCTGACCTGTCACTTGTGCATACAGACACCTGCAGCACTTTTTTCAGGGATGCTGTCTGTCCATGAACAGGAAAGCAGGTGGGTCCAAATGACTATGAAAAGATTAGGCTGGGCTGCTTATATTACTTTGAATCAAAACTTTTAATTTTACCATAAACATAACTGATAACCGTGCTACAGGATTTCCCGCAGAAATATGGGGAGAAGTGGGTACAAAAGGATCATTCATCCAGAAAGTCACACACTAATTCTGTTTGTTCCATTAGAGATGGGAAACACAATTAAGATTTCTAATGGATGCTTCCATAGGTCATTAAAGTAGCTACACCTTTGAAAACAGGTTGTGTTTCCAACCTGAAACCCTGCACCCTGTCAAGCAGGTGTTGATTTCTAATTGACATGCAGACAGACAACACACAGATCAAAGAATCCTACAGGCTCTTTCGAAATGACTCTGAATGGCAATTGAGCAGTTACTAGTACATCAAGTCACTCTCACTAAATGGTGGGTTAAGAGGGAGTTTCTGAGGTTGGGAAGCTCTAGTAGGTGTAAGGGGGAGGCCAACCATGGGGGACACTACTTGTGCCGAGCCAGGAAGGCTGGGGCACTGACTGTTGTGGCCCCAGAGCCAGACCCTGGCTTGGAAGTTGTGCAAGGGGCTGCAGCACTATGAGGATGATAGGCCTCTGAGGTGCAGTTGTTATGCTCTTCCCACTGCACCTGTGAAACTTGTGTCAGCCTGGTACCTGCCTCTCACCCCCAAGGGCCAAGGTTCTTCATCAATGCAGCTACCTTTGTAATTTGACAGGCACAACATTAGTTGGGGAAGGTGGTGAGCCATGGACCTGCGGACTGAGGTCAGAATGGGGTGTGGTGAGGGTCTCCTTGCTGTATGTGGTGGATAGGGAAACTTTCAGCTAGTTTTTCTGATTCCTGGAGCTGGCCAATGGATCCAGTCCCTAATCCCAAGCCCTGAAAAAAAGGGTGAGGAGCTGGACTAACACCTGGGATGCTGCCTCTACTCCACCCTTCTGCTGCTACTTAGGCTACTTACACATGGGCCGATTTTTCACGTGTTTATGTTTCCTGTAAGTTTACTGCACATGTAGACATGCTTTTCTGCATTCATAATGAAAGTTCCCATCACTGTAATCATGCATTACAGAGTTGTAAAATCCCACCCTTACACAGCCATGATCATTTACTTACATGAGTTGTGAATGTGGGAATGCATATAACATCAGTTTCAATCATGCGATATATGGAATGTGGGCACAGAATGGTTGTTGAAACACACGAGATTTGCAGCATGTGGATAGACCTGTCTAAAGCCAGATCCAGAATGTAGCACATCACCCAAAGTCATGGGGGACAAGAGAACGCAGTAAACAAGTAATGTTGAAAAGAGTACCTAAAAATTTCTCCCATGAGCTGAAACTTGCGAGAGAAATGCCAAGGCACGTGTGCAAGCAGCTTTAGATGCTGGCTGCCCCCTGTAGGAAGCTGCCTGCAGGGGCTGCAAACTGACTAGTTTTAAATTAAAACAATCTGTGTTTTTAATGTTGTATATGGGAGTTATGAGGGGAGAGGGACAAGATTAGAAGGTCAGATATTTATTTATTTATTTATTTTATTTATAAATTTGTATCCCGCCCCTCCTGCGAGCAGCCCGGGGCGGCTTCCAACAATAAAATAGCGTACATAAAAACAATTTAAAACCATCAATAACCATACAAAATCATTAAAACAGGGCCCAGGACCTTCATTTAAACAATAATAAATAAACAATGAATAAATAAGGTGGGGGGCTAAAAAATCCCCTTACCCCACCCTCCCACAAGGCCCAAAGATATAGTGTTGAGTAGTGGAAATGCCACAACCAGAGGAGGAATGGGGAGATGGGAACGCCGCAATCCCTTGGGGGAGAGTAGGGTACAGGCATATGGGGAAGGGGAGTTGGTGCGATGGGGTATATGAAGGATTGGAGTTTTTATTTATGTATTCTAGTAAGATTGTCTACAGCCGTTTAAATTTGCATTTGATATTTCATACTGTTATTGCAAAAGCATATGCGGGGAATTTATATATGTACTTTTTTGTTCTGTTTTGTTTAAAATTGTTTAAGTCACCCAGATGCATTTTTGGATTGGGCAGGGTGTAAATCAAATATAGAACAGACAAGAAAATAAGAGATTTGTGCAAAATACAAACCCTCTAAATGCTACTTGGTCATTTCCTCAAAGAAAAGGCATATGGTGTTCAAGAGGCAGATTTGTTTACTAGATCTAACTTTTGTAGTGAACTTCAACTGGCTGAAACCATAGCAGTCAAACAAACTCACAGCATGATAAGTTGAATTGTTTCTTTTGTTAACAGTTGGGTTATGAAGAGTCACTGAAAAATGTGATAGCTATATATTTTTACTACCCTGAAATGTAACTGACTAGTTAGGTTGGACAAGCAGCCAGGGGATATACTCAAAAGTTGCAATATTAATTTTCTGATGCATTTCCTCCCACGAATGGCTTCTGTTAGTGTTCTCTATTCCCCCCACAACTCACTGCACCCACTTTAGGATAGCCTGGAATCCTAGGATACCAATCTCTAATGCAGAAGCTCCACATTGATTAAATGACTGAGGCTTGCTTTTGCTGGTAAACCAAAGCAAGCCATATTTTATCAGTTTGTTTCTCTGAATGTTCCTGTAAGCAAATACCACCTCCTCAGAATGAAACCTTCCTGATTAATGGTGGGAAATCTTATGAGGAATGAGAAGTTTAAAAAACAAACCTAGCACACTTGAAATTCTTCTTTTAAACTGGTGAAAGCCTCCAGGGAGACGTTGGGGACAGTGCTGGCGAGGGTGGTTAACGCATCCTTGCACCAGGGGAGGTTGTCGCCCAGCCTCAAGGAGACTGTGGTGCGCCCCCTGCTGAAGAAACCATCGTTGGACGTGGACGCACTTGCCAGCTACCGACCTGTCTCTAACCTCCCCTTTTTGGGGAAGGTTATTGAATGGGCAGTGGCGATCCAGCTCCAGGCGCATCTAGACAGCATTGGTTTCCTGGACCCTTTTCAATCTGGGGTCCGCTCTGGCTATGGCACTGAGACGGCGTTGGTGGCCTTGGTTGACGATCTCTTCCGAGAAATGGATGTGGGACGTTCGACATTTCTTGTCCTGCTACATCTCTTGGCCGCTTTTGACACCGTGGACCATGGGCTGTTGTTGAGACGGCTGCGTGACCTGGGGAGGCTGGATGGGGCCGTTCTGGAATGGTTCTGCTCATTCCTCTCGGGGAGAAGCCAGTGGGTAGTGCTGGGAGCTGAAGCATCTTGCCCCCGCGATTTGTCCTGCGGCGTTCCGCATGTTTCTATTCTGTTTCCGTTATTATTTAATGTCTATATGCAGCCCTTGGGGGAGGTCGTGAGAGGGTTCAGGGTGCGTTGTCACCAATATGCTGATGATACTCAGCTATACCTCTCTTTTTCAGCTGACCCAGACCCTGCTATCTCGTTGCTATCCCAGTGTTTGGAGGCCATGGCGGAATGGATGTGGCAGAGCAGACTGAAGCTCAACCCTGATAAGACGGATGTGACGGTGGTGGGGAGAGCGAGGGAGGTGTCGGCCCCCCTGATTGGGGGGGTTCCCCCTCCTGTAGCGCAACAGGTCTGGAGTCGGGTGGTGGTGCTGGACTAGGATCTCCGCCTGGAGCAGCAGGTAGAGGGGCTGGCGAAGGCTGCCTTTCGCCAGCTGTATCTGGTGCGGAGGTTGTGTCCATATGTCTCTGGTCCGGACCTGGCCTCCCTCGTCCATGCCTTCATGACCTCGAGGCTGGACTACTGCAACGCGCTCTACGTGGGGCTGCCCTTGTTCCTGGTTCAGAGGATGCAGCTAGTGCAGAATGCGGCGGCCTGCCTCCTTTCGAGGACGAGTCGCCGGGACTACGTAACACCTGTGCTCCGGGCTCTGCACTGGTTGCCAATAGCGTGCCGAGCCAGGTTCAAGGTATTAGTATGAATCTATAAGGCCCTTCACGGTCTGGGCCCCTCGTACCTCAGGGATCGCCTCGCCCTCCGCGCCCCAGGGCGGCTCCTTCGGTCTACCGGGGGTGCCTTCTTGGAGGTCCCCTGTGTTAAGCAGGGGGGGGGCGCACAATGGAGAGGGCATTCTCGGTGGCCGGGCCGCATCTTTGGAATTCCCTCTCGGAGGAAGCTCGCCTGGCCCCAAGCCTCTTAACATTCCGGCAAGCTTGTAAAACCTGGCTGTTTGCCTAGGCCTTTGGGGAGGGTAGGAGGGTGGGTTAGTGGGTTTTTATCCCCCTACCCTTCCTTATTTTTTTTGTTATAATCTTGTCTTTCCCTGTTTTAATTGTTGAGATTTTTATGATGTTTTAAATATTTTAAATATTGTTTTATATGAGATTTGTTAGCCGCCCCGAGCTGTTTGCAGGAGGGGCGGGGTATAAATATATTAAATAAATAAATAAATAAATAAATAAAATCTTCGTAGCAGGCAAGAATCTTGACATCACCCTGGATAGAACATGAAAAATTGCTAAGGTTTCAAAATCTCATTTCCAAAGGTTTATTATAAAAGCAGTTGATTTTAAATGTTTGCTTTGGGCTGAAACCCAACTAGAATGTCTCTGCCTGGCAACCTTTACTTATTTTCAACAAAATTTAAATAGATTCAGGCCTGCCCTTTTGAGCAGAAGAAAATCCCCCCAAAGGGTTTGACACTTTTTACATGTTTATAAACATTAGAATTTGCCCTTTTTAAACTGTATTAGCTCATAACAGGGATTAATGCCACTGAGCATTCATTTTTGATGGGGAAATGGCAACTCCATATGCACTCTAACATCACTTCCCAAGGATTTTTAGTGTGTTGGAATATAATCTACTGATACAGTAGCAACATTGATATGACCTGAATGTTCTTATCCTGCCCTGTTTTGGTTTAGAGAACTAGATACACTTATAATCAAACCTACAACTTTTTGCAATATATACCTTGTTTGAGGTGTGGGCACTAAGACATTCATGTTCTTATTTTGCTGTCAGTCACTACACTGGCTGCACAGGTTAACCTATTTATAACTAGGGGTGGGACTTCTGATTTTGGTTTTAACCGAAACAGCCCAAAAATGGGTGTTTCAGTTAAAACTGAAGGATCCGAAAAATGGGCCCATCTTGATTCCCAATTTTCAGATCTTATGTTCTCATTGAAATCAATGAAAAACCCTTCCATTGACTTCAATGCTAGAGAGAGCAGCCATTCTGTACATGCGTGGAATGGCTCCTCACACATGCACAGAACGGCTGCCCTCTTCCAAAATAGCGCTGATGCTGGCAGCACCATTTTAGATTAGGGTCGCACATACACAGAATGGCCTCAGTGGCCATTTTGTGCATGTGTGCTGCCAAAATGGCAGTATTCTCTTCATTCTCCGGACCAGCAGCTAACCGCCGGACCAGGAAGAAGAGAAGGCTCCGCTGCCAGTGGCTGGGTCTCCTCTGCTGCCAGCTGGTGGCAGGAGCTGACTCCACTGTCAGGTAGGGAGGTCTTCGCTGCTGCCTTGCAACAAATAGACCTTTTGATACATGCAAAGGACTGTGAAGCACAAGAATTCTGCTTACTGAAATGACTTGATCCTGAAACATTTCTACAGTAGAAGTCTTGTCTTTCCCTGTTTTAATTGTTGAGATTTAAATATTGTTTAAAAGTAGTCTCTTCCATATAAAAATATAGATCTCTGCCAGCAGGTTTTACTCTTCCTCAAATGCATTTTATCAGGAAAGAAGGATACTGAATTTTTTCCCTCTGTCCCAAACTTAATTTCAACAAAAATATTTCCTATAGATCAAATCTTGCCAAGAACTTTAAATATCAGAATTTTGTGAGTTCATGTCTCTGGGAAAACCAGAATTGCCCATTCAAATGCAAAAGCGAGGGGTGCTCTACCAGATAAGAACACCAAGGAGTGTTTTGTTTTATGTTTTTCATATTCAGCAAAGTTATCAACAAAAGGAAAATGCAAACTTCTAAGGGAAAATCCGGTAATTAGTTAAATTCAGATATCAGCAAAAGCAAAACAGAAACGTCATTTTTTCCCCTTAAACGCTCAACCTGGAAGCCTGTACACTAATTAATTTGTGTCAGCAGAGATGGAATCTGCTTTGCTAAAGAATTATCATTGCAGACTACTAAAGGATCAGGTCATGGTTGGTGGGATAAAGCAGAGAAAATGGGATAACAAATGTTAAATAAACTAGGATAATTTAAAAAACCAGGTGCTTTTATGTTGTATGCACGCAATGAAGACCACCAAGGAATTGGAGTTAGATTGTGCTGTTTACACCCATATCCAAACAGCCAAGCTCCTTGTGTTCCATCTCTTTGCTCAGCTCCTCACTAACCCTGAGAAAACTCTTATTCTTACAGTAAAAGGGGACAAGCCTAGTTTTGTTCCTAAATGACAATGGCTGAGTTAACAGAATCTCTCAAATGCACTGAGGGCAGCTGTGTTTCCTTGCTGTCGTCTTTGACATAGCTATCTTTTGGGGAAGCAGGCAGAGCATACATCTTCAGGTTTTTGTGTTCCTAGGCAGAATACAAGTCAGCACACAGATTCTACTCCTATCTCCTTTCCTTTTCTACCTTCTCTAAGGATTATCCAGTGTTAGGAGCAACTCTTCCATACTGCACAATGGGCTGGCTATGGGGAAACACATGATTTACACGGGCTTTGGGATTGAGCCAGTTACGTGTAGCTCATCTCTCAAACTGATCTCACAGCATGTACAAAGTAGAGAATTTCCCCAGACTCACTGGAGATCTGAGACTAAGGGGCCCTTAGAATTTTTTCAGCTAAGATAAACAAAGATCTCCATCCAAAGCCAAGTTAAACCAACAGCAATCTGTAACAGGGTGTCCAGAAACCACAGAATTTAGAACATGCATCCTCTATGAATGGCATAGAGATGATGAACGTATGTGCTACAACATCTTCCATACTTGTCTGACACACAGGTGTCCTCCGATTGCCAAAGGGAACAGCTGAAGGGATCTAATTAAGTAATATGTTAGGGACCCCATGATGCCTATATTAATTTACTTTGGGTGAAAACAAACGAGTCAGACTGCAGTAGCCCGCAAGTCATCTGCTTGTCAGTCTGGTGGCCACCAGATGTTTGCCCTCTTCGGTCTCAGGGCAGGCAACTGGCTCTTTCCAGATGCATCATCTGGAGAAGGCAAGATCTGAGGATCAGGCCCAGAGGAGCGTGCTCACCCCAGCTGCCGAGCAGATGATCAGGCAGGGCGAGGGAGGAGCATGCTCCACCGAACTGCTTTTCCAGCCCCCCTCATCAGCTGTTTGGTGCATTCACCCGACCCAGGTCAGCATATTCCTTCAGCACCGCCCCCCTCCTCCGATGTTTGGTGGCAGCTCCTCCCAGGGGCCTTAGCCTGCTGGACAGCAGGAGTTTGGAATCCTGCTCCATGTGGACGGCTCCTCGGCCGACCTGCAGAATGGAAGGACTTATGATGGCAGCACCCCTGCCTGGATTTCCAGGGGGAGGGCGGCTCATTTGAACTGCCCTCCTCACCAGTCTGAAGTGTGGCAGCTGCAGTGGCTCTTCCCCAGGGTGGCCAGGGGATCCAGCTCACCTGTGTCTTGTTTGTTTTCACCCTTTGTGACTGCAGATCAGCTCCCGCTCTGTGCAATGAATGAAGTCAATTCTAAAAACAGTTATCAATACTCACCACTTTGACAGTTTTAGCAGGTGAAGGGGGACCTGAAGAAAACAGATTTTTTTAAAATTACAACTCATCATAGCACTACACATACTACATAGGTTTAATATATATTCAGCTGTCATTCTTGGCTTGCAAATGATTCCCTGTCCCTGGTTAAAGCTTAGATTATTTTCAAATTCAAAATGAGTATTTACTGAGTTAGCAATGGCAGAGATCCATCAAACTACAATAGACACAAAGTAGTACAGTGGTATCTTTTATTATTAATTATTATTATAAGCATTTATATAGCGCTAGCAATGGACCTGGCGCTTTACAGATAATAAGACAGACATGGTCCCTGCCCAAGAGCTTACAATCTAAAGACGGGGGCGTGGGGGAGAACAGGGAAGGGGGAACAGAGGGAGAGACAAGGGATGCAACATTCATGAGGATGCGAGAACTCAGGTACATGTTCTTGGCTTGGTTACAGTACACTGGGAGTTTGCAGATAACAGGTGGGGGATAATCCTGGGTGGGGATGGTTAAAAGGAGTTAGGAAGGGCAGAGCGGAAGAGGTGGGTTTTGAGGAGGGATTTGAAGGAACGAAGGGAGGGGGCAAGGCGGATGTGGGCAGGGAGGGAGTTCCAGGTGTGCGGGGAAGCGAGGGAGAAGGGACGAAGGCGGTTGGGGAAGCAGAGGAGGCGTGGGAGGGTGAGGGAGGGGATGGAAGAGGAGCAGAGTTCTTGAGCAGGGGTTCAGAGGGAGATCAGGGCAGAGAGGTAGGGGGGAGCGAGGTTGTGAAGGGCTTTGTAGGTGAAGACGAGGAGCTTGTGCAGAATACGCTCAGGAAGAGGGAGCCAGTGGAGAGAGGAGAGGAGAGGCTGCACGTGGTCAAAGCAACGGGCTAGGTGGATGATCCTGGCAGCAGAGTTTTGAACAGAGATAAGGGAAGAACGGTG
>QEPC01001417.1:1606709-1630241 GCA_003113815.1 Sphenodon punctatus
AGGAGTTTGGAAGCAAAAGGGAGGAGTGAGACAGGATGGTAATTAGAGGGTTCAGAGGGATCCAGAGTGGACTTTTTGAGGATGGGGGAGACAGTGGCGTGTTTAAAGGCAGAGGGGAAGGAGCTGGTAGAGAGGGAGAGTTTACTGGACCAACTACAGTTGTTGGAGGTATGCAAGCTTTTGGACCTCACAGGGTCCTTCATCAGGCAAGCCGGGAATTAGAATTGAAGACTGAGCAAAGCAGTGAGGTATATACAGTGGTTGGAAACAATGACAAAGGGAAGGGAGGAGAAGGTGAGAACGAGCCCCAGGTAGGAGGTCCACATTGCAAAAGGGTGGAAAACGCGGACGTCCTACCTGGGGTTCGTTCTCCCCTTCTCCTCTCCCTTTGTCATTGTTTCCAATCACTATATATACACCTCACTGCTATGCTTAGTCTACAGTTCTAATTCCTGACTTGCCTGATGAAGGACGTCGTGAGGTCCTAAAGCTTGCATACCTTCACCAACCGTAGTTGGTCCAATAAAAGATATTATTGTACTACTTTGTCTCTATTGCCTATATTTGGGACAAACATAGCAGCTATACTTTATCAAATTGCAAAATAAACATTCTTCATACTGCCAGGGACCATGGTGACACAAGATACACTCTGATTAATGCACTGATGCAAGCTAATGGACTTGGCAGGTAGAACTTAACTTTGTATGAAGGAAAGCTATTATATTCCCTCCACTATTAGCCCAATGGAGAACCATAAAACTTACATAGTGACAGTTTGGGGGGGGGGAGGCGGAGGGTTATAAGTAGCAGGTATTCAGTTGAGGTGTTTTCCTGAGGCCAGGAAGGGATTCTGAAGTTATTGCTCACCTGGCAAACCAATCTCTGGAACAGAGGTCAGAAAGCTCTCTATAGTGCTTTACCAAGGGCTAACAATCAAATCCCTGGCAGCTTTGTAGGTGGACGTACAATAATGAGAACAGTCAGGAATACAAGTGATCATTACCTCTGTTCATTTAGGACCTGCACCAAAGTTTGTTACGAGTCAGTGAAAAGTCTACCTATTTATGTTCTGGAACAGGTCCTCAAAGTAGTAGTAAGATTTGTATTTTATTCACTCTTCCATCCATACCCATTGCACGTAATGAAAAGATCTGTCTCTTTGAACAAAGATCTAGAGACAATGCCAGTAAAATAACAGCTGGTCAGAAGCAGGGACTGGAAAAGTGCTACTTAAGAATAGGAGGCAATTTCTGTTGTATCCATGTTCTCACTGGGTAACCTTGAGTGACTTTGGTGACTCAGGTTATTCAGATGCAAAAAGACAGGGGTTAGAATATTTAATTTATTAATGTTTGTAAACATTTTCACTAATTAAAAATTCCTATGTAGTGCTTGGATGAAAAAGTGTTTAAACGTAAGACATTATGTTCACCCCTTAACATATACTCCAAAAATGCTAACTATTTTGTGTGCTGGGATTCCACAGTGAGTATCAGAGGCACTCCCTGTGGAGCTCTCTAATAAAAGAGCCTGCTCTCATTTTTGTTTCTCAGATGATGGTGTACGGGGGTGAAACCACAATCAGTAGGATCTCTCGTTACAGTGAAATATAATACCCGTAGTCATCATTAATTCTCAGATCTCAATATTCCCAGATATTAAATAGCAAATAAGTTATAAAAAGAAGAGAAAAAAGTTAGAGGGGGCACAAAAAAGATCATCATCATGAGGAAAATAAAAATAAAAATTAGGATCTTGTCTGGCAGCAGTTAGAATGAACTTTCTGGCAAATGCATGCTAATTACCAGCAAACCTATATTGTGCTGGGACCTGGTGTGGTCCTGTTGGAAAGTGTGCATAAATTTTCTGTCTTGGTCACAGGGTCTGAATGATGTAATTTATTTTCAAAATGACCACCAAACATGTGACATGTTTTCAGCTGTAGAAACTGCACATTTTATGAAACATATTTTAATCATGTTTGGTATCAAGTTAAAGATCAGAATCCTGGTAATGCAGTAGATCTTATAAGCAGTACTTACCTATAATAATTGTGTTTTTCAAGTATAGGAATCACTTCAGAATGGCCTGTACCTATTTATTATTGGGATTGCGGCAGTCCACACGCATGCACATGCACCGAATCTTGAGCATGAGATACCTCTCTCGTGGTATGGGCAGATGCTAGCTCTTGCACATTTCTTGCATGTGCAAGTATGAGGGAAATCATGGAACTGTTGGTAACTTTGCAGAAATGTTTGCTTTATGTGTAGTCTTATACTGGAGAATGTTGGTGTGAGTCTTATGAGGTCTATTCTCTTCATTCAATTATACTGGTGGACCCAGAGTGCATTAAACAAAGTGAAATCAGATGACAAAGGTTTTTCCCCAAACTTCATTAGAAGTTGTGACAAGAGTTTAGCATGCTTTAACGCTGAATGCTTTGCACCAGCTTTGCTTGCTGTGTCGCATTCAATTAGTGCATGTACCATTGGCAGGATTTTGAAAACCTGGTTGTCTACAACTTCAACGAGCTTGTGCACCGGCACTGCATACACTGCATTTCCCTTTCCACAGAGAACCCATAACTCAACCGAACCTTCCTTTTTGAAGGTTTTGTTGCAGTAGTAGTAGTAGTAGTAGTAGTAGTAGTACACTGCACACACAAATGCCTCCGTGTCTGAGGATGCTAACACAACATACTGGACATCTGAACTCACAACTGCATGGTGCATGCAAGGAAATAGTCTTTCAGCAGCCTCCTCCAGGTGAGATATCAGGCCAGGAACTTCAGTTTTCTTGCTGTTGGAAATGTGTACAACTCGTCTCTCCATCCTCTCCAAGCCCGCCAATGTAAATGTGTGTACCAGTGCCCTGATTACACATTATGAGTACGTACTCTGCAAAGAACTGTTGCAGCTGGTATTTGTTATTTGGTGAAGCCCAGAATGCATTTATGTCTTTTGGAAGAGGAATTCTCATGCCTGAAATACTCATCTCAAATGCATCAGTAGTAGTTCTTCTAAGTCTTTCTACTGATTTATGCTATCTTCTTTGTACACATCAAACATGTCAGTCCTTGAAGAGCCTCTAGACAGAGATTGAATCCATTGCATGAAAAGTTCTGCAATCATAAAATGTGCTTGTCGACTTTGCTCCTGCTGCAATTATGTGTAGCATAAAATCAAAAACAGTGGCAGTACTGAGAGATGAAGGCAGTGGAAGGTTGCGGTTTGGTTCTTTCAGTTCTTTCTCCAGCTCCTGAACCATTTTGGACTTATTAGATTTCTGAAGAAAACCATCTTTAGTAAGAAAGAATGAAGTGGAGGTCAGTTCATAACAGAGTCAATTGAATATCCTCTTTCCCTGGCCACATCAATAACCCCGAGGGCATCAGCGCTTTCCTTCTGGACTTCGAGTTTTGTCTGTTGCTGCTTATTAATATACTACTTCATTCTTGGCAGTGGGTCGAACAGTTTCTTAGTCTTGTCAGTGAATTTTTGAATTATTTGTATTCCCTTTCTTCAACCTCAATACATGTCAATTTGAAGTTCACATCATCTTCAGTGAAATGTCTGCCTGTGAATAGGTTGAACAACTGGTTTTTGTTCAGATCAAATGGGTTTCCTTGTTCAGTGATGAAACGCACAATGCTGTCAACATTCATTTCATCTGTATGAGTTACAGTTGGTGACAATTCATGATGCAATGTGTACTCACCATCTTGTAGACTACACAGCCTTCAGTGCAACTGGTTAATGCTTGACATCTCATGTTTAATGAGGTCTCTATGTGCCACAGCTTGCTTTCGACAAGTTAGTCCTATGATTCTGCCATAATCCTTTGCAGGCTTATTATACAGTTGCTCAAGTGTCTGTTCCATTCCAACACTACTGAACTTTCGATTCCCATGTTGAATAAAGCCACCTTCCTTACATGCTGCATGAATACTCAAGACACACTTCTTCCAGCTTCATACAATCTTCAGAGACCCATCTCGCATAATTAACTTTGCCAAATGTGAAGAACAATGGAAGTTCCCTACGAAATGCAGACAGGTGCAAGTCCCAATTCTCTTCTCTGTCAGCCCATATCATGTCTCGCAGGACTGGGAAAACAACCATCAGGAATGCATTCCAGTATCAAAACATTCTTAATTTGTTGATGCCTTTATGTATGAATGCGTCAAAATCCTTGCTTAGGGCTTCAGTGTGATGGGATATTGTCACAACCTGCATTCTTGCCTTGACACAGTCTTCTTCCTGGAAGGACAATTGCAGTAACTTCACTGCATCTAATAGATCTGCATACTTGTGTGGATCATTGTCCTTGGAAAACTAACCACTGAATGGCTTCTGCAAACAGATTCATTCCACAAACTGCTCAGACATAATGTCTTCCATTCAAAATGCTGTCAACAACCTTTGGCCTGAAAGTTTAAATTTCTGTTAATACTTCCTTTACCTAACTATCTTGAAGGTACAGTCTAATGCAGCTGATGACAACTTTGCATGTGTAGAATGAGCCAAGGCCCAGGAAAATGTTTGCCAACTCAATTGGAAACCAAAGTCGCATTTCCTTAGCAAGTCTGTAAACTCCGTCACACCATAACGAACCTGAATCTTGCTGAATTAGTGACATCACATCTTGAAAATTCAGCATTGTGTAAACAGAGGACACGTCTGTGACAGGGTGAGGTAGAATTAGGGTGTAGGCTGTGTTGGTCTTAGGCAACACTTTGGTAGTAGTCAGTGAGTTGAAGGAACTCCAAGAAGGCACTTTAATGAACTCTGGAAACCCATACTCTGGAAGGTATGACCTCTGAAGAAAATGAGCTAGAAACCAAGCATGATCAATTTGTGTTGCTACCCTTGCTGCTTCACTTGGATCTACCACAGCTGATGGAACAAACTTGGGTGAAATTCCCCCCATCTCACTTTCTTGGTACCCCTTAGTCTCCCCAACCTCTCTCTCTCTCCCACCAGTGTCCTCCAGCACTCTCCTTCTCTCCCTCACAGTGTGCCCTCTCTCTTTCCCCTTTTTCCCTCACAGTCTCTCCATTTCTTTCCCAAATCTCCCAGCAACTTCTCACCTCTGTAATCACCTCTCCCCATTTTGTAATCCAGCAGCTCTGGCCTTGCCTTACCTGCTCTTCCCGCAGCCCTTCAAAACCATAGAGTCTCTGCTGAGGTAGGGAATGTCCTCACTATTCATTAAAATAAGATTTATTTTTTTTAAAGTATCTATATGCATTGTTCCTCTTTCATTAAAATACTATAGTTCAAAACAGGGCACATATTTGGTGGCCATTTTGAAAATAAATGACATCATTCAGACCATGTGACCAAGACAGAAAACATCCCACGACACATACTAAGTGATATCTGAAAAGAATTTCTTGATACGCACACTTTCCAACAGGACCATACCCCTAGACTAATAGTGAGAAGAGACATCTTGCCTGCAAGAAAGGACAATTAAAAGAGATAGATGCATGAACAACCCTCCTCCCGCTTCTAAATTCCAGACTCTTGTAGAGTTTTTCAGATAGCAAGGCAAGGCTTGCATACAGCCTCTCTTGGAGGAGATAAGTGGGCCGTGGTTCAGGTGGTAGAGCACATGCTTTGCATGTATAAGGTCCCAAGTTCAATATCCGGCATCTCCGATTCACGATCTCTGGTAGCATGCCTGGGTGAGGCCTCTGCCAGAGACCCTGGAGAGATGGATTTGAAACTCTGCTGCTGTATCAGGTTGTGAAAATACCAGGCTAAGATGGACCATTGGTCTGACTCAGTTAGGCAGCTCCTTATATCCTAATACATCTATAGCAGCTACTGTCATCTGCATAGAACAGACCTGAGTTTCTGAAAAGCTCTTTTAAAAGGAGAAAGGAAGAGTCCTAGTCTGTCACATGTCCTCCAGCTATGTACATTTGTGAAATAATTTCCCAAAGAGCTAGAATGGCAGTCAACAGTAGCTCACAATCAAACCTGTAGTAGAATGGAGGTCAATATGCTCAAAAACAGAAGCAGGAAAAACAAACACTTAAAGCAGGTTGCAGAAATGACTTGACTACATACATCATCTACTTTTTTACACTGCACAGTGTTTAAAAGACATGTTGACAGGCAGATTGTAAACACCTACAGATTAGATAGGATAAGTGATAAGTAATTTCTACCCACCTCCCCTTAAGATAAGTAGCGGCACCTCTGCTCCAACTGGAAACTGTTTCAACACTTCCACTACCTGGAGATGTGTTAAGTTCTGTACATTTTGGTGGCAAATCTCTTTGATTATGTCCCCCTTTTGGAGGCCACGGCACCACTGACTGTCTAAAATCATTTTCACCTTCTGACCTGTAGGGCTGTCTGCTATTGCAAACCCAAATCCTTTAGGGCCCTTGACCAGAGGGATGGTGACTAGTTCTGACTGGGAGCCTCCTGAAGAGGCTACCGAGATCCTCTGTTCATTGGGGTCCATAGAAGGGCCGTTCAAGCGACCATTGACCAAAATATGGCCCGGTTTTCCATTCTGATCCAAAACAACTGTTCCTGGTATTAATTCTGGATTGTTCACACAAGCATCTCCCTTAGTCATCAGCTGGCCATTCACAATGGGAGTGGCTGTAACTATGTCTACAACAGGGTCCTCGTTGTCATCTGGGAGAGGGTAGCCACGACACAAAGTCATATTCACATATTGGTTGACAGGAACTAGCTGAAACATCTGAACAACATCTGCATGGGTATGGCCAAGAACACAGCTGCCATTTATGTCTACAATGACATCACCTGTTGGAAATGAATTGACATAATTAATGTTAGAAATTAAATCAAAGCTTCACACCTTCCGAACAAAACACCCACTGTCCCTCAGAGACTACAGGGTAAGAGGTTATTATAGGGAATTCTTTAAGTAATAACCATGAGGTGTGCCATTCCCTTTTAAACATATGCTGCAAAAAGGATACAATTTCTCTTTGCATTTAATCTATATTTTGGTTTAGTTAAGAACATGCAGTTCTAGATATACAAAATTTAATCTGCAGCAGATTTAGAGAATGACACTATATATGTGGGCATCAAAAGGGAAACAGTGCAAATAGAGTAAGCAGATGTCTTATGCTTTAAGTTCACATCATACAGTAGTCTAAACCCAATCCACAATAAAACAGATTATTTTTTCTGGTTTGTATGTATTATCAGATTGACTGAACATTTCTTACACTAAGATTCTATACCCACACACAATATTTCCTTTTCTTTATGAAAAAGCAAAATTACTTTTAACTGAAAACACATTTCAATAATGGAAGCTGCATGAATAGTACAATACTCCCAATAAGCAACTAAGCTAATTACCTTAGAAGTTACTATTAACTTCTATTAGCTATTAAATTACTATACACTATGTTTATAAATATAAACATTTATTCCATGTTTATAAAATAGTACGTTTATTATATGAATTACATAACCCTTTTAATCCTGAATATCTCATTGTTCTATACAAATAAGAGATGTTTTCCACATTTGTAAAACTGAGAACAAAAAAAAAAAAGGGGGGGGGGGAGATAATTTGCAAAGTTAATAGCATGGGTTAAAGAAGTCTGCTGGCACAGACCCTATTCACTTATGCTGGTGAAGTGTTCTGAAGATCAGGCTGTTAGCTACTGTTTTATTAAATCAACTTTAAAGTTATCGACTGTACAAGAGTGGGTGTCCAAAATGCAAAGGTAAGTGAATATATCCTTAAAGCAGTCAAATTTATAGGCTGTACTAAGTATACAGATATTTTAATATTAAAAACGTAATGCGTACAGTATGAAGTATTCAAAACGTGTTTCATTCTGCACATATTGCAAGGTTTTCTCACCTCTTGCTTCACCATTTGCTCGTTTTATGTGGTTTTGTTTGTTTATTCTTAGTGCTGCTCTGTTATCAGCATTAACATTTGGTATTTCACTTTTGGCAGCAACCAGTCACAAAACAGACCTGGATGCACATTTGTTCTAGCTATCAGACAGAGAAAATGTTCCTGTTTTTAGTTTACATGTATGTGCAAAGGGAGCAAGATTGTTCAATAAACGAGACTGAACATGTTCTAAAGCTTTTGAAGTTACTTTTGTCAAACATTTACATAGGAGAGTAGTCTTTATAATGTATCAAGTAGAAGTATAACTAGAATAAAGGGTAACTTTCAGGAAAGAAGCAATAAGAGAAAATATTTATTCATAGGGGTAATGGAACAAAGGCCTTATGAAGAGGTTCATTTAAACCACTTGGTAAATGGATACACATTGCATTGATACAGCAACAAGCTTTGTGCTTCTCAAATTTGTTATTTTAAATGAAAGTAACAGAACTGTAGAAAAACAAAGGAAAAGCAACACAAACAAGATTAGATTTAGGCAGATGCTTTCCACAACACTCATGTAAGCACTTTAAAAACACAAGAATAATATTTAATGCCACATAAGCCTGTGTTATGTCATGCATGGCTAAGATAAACCGCAGCCTAAAATTAGAAAATCCTGGAAGAGTCAGAAGCATCTGTGATTTATCCCAGTTATAGTATTTGCTCTCTTAGTTCTTCTTTGGACTTCTCTTCTAATTTCTAAGTCTTGAAGCTTCTTCATTTTAAAAAATGATAATGAATGTAGATAAATTTGAAAGAAAGAGGCTGTTCTTTGTTTTTTCTTCTTCCATTGACTATGAAGGACTTTGAGGATTTTTTTTCTGTCCCTATCCCCAGTCCCCTCTCGTAGGTAAATCACACTGAAAACTGAAACCAGTTGCCATCTTTGGGAGGTAGGATTTGTTATGGTTTACTTGCAAGTGGCAAGATGTATGCACACAGGCTTATTAAGTGAGGGTCACATGCACACAACATATAATTCATGTAGATTTACTACTGCAGGGCCACTTGAGTGCTGGATGGAAACACTTTTTTCTAATAAAAAAAGCTAAGCAGTAAACATTTCTGGATGCAGCCCCCTCCTCTCTGCTCAAGTAATTATATGAAATTCTCTAACAAACCAAGAAAGTCATCCAACTTTGGGCCTCTGCACCCCAAAAATTGCTCATTTACATTTCTTTCAAAACACCCACAAACACCACTCACTTTGTCTTGATAGCTAGAAAATAGTGGTGTTTAGTATCCAGCAGACTAGCTGCCTGAGAATGGATCAAGAATTTTATTATTAGCATGTGGTATATCATCATCATGGGAAGAAATTTGATCAAGAGAAGGCAAGCTATAAAATAGCTTGTTTATTTAGGTGGAAAGAGGGACAAAATCTGCAGCTATTAATTCATGAGAACGCATACTATGTGCATTAAAGCCAAGCAGGCACAGAAATTTCTTGCAAATGCCTGCAGCTGATGAAAGTATGGTGCTGTCCCCAAACACAGTAAATCCTCACTAAACCATTTTAAGTATAGCAAAGCATGGTATGTGATAATTTAACCATCAGCTTTATTGCATATATTCTATAATCAAAAAACCTTCGGTTTACCAGAAGAGTTAAGGCTCTTGCAAATTCAATCATGCACTGAAAAGCATGGAAATTATAAGGCTCCTGTCTTAACTTCTGTGCCATGTTAGTAGTAAAGACACTGTACAGTCTCATGTGTTGTGATCACTTACAACATAGGTGCCATGCACCCACAGTTTGCCTTCGTCTTTCAGCCCCAATCCTCTTCCTCTTTACACGATGGGGGCAACGCTGAAGCTTGGGACAGGAGGGCATGATTAAATTTGCAAGAGCCTTAACTCTTCTTGTAAATTGGAGGTTTTTGATTATGGAATATCCAAGTTTTTTGTTAAATACAATGCAATAGAGAAAATTTGTCCTGCTGGCGCAAAAGAATGCTGAGCAGCATAACCACTATGGGAGCAGGACTTATGGGAGGCCAAGGTGGAAGAGCTGCTCCCTTCAGTTTAGAAAGTTGTTACTTCTTTCAAAATAGCAAGCAAGGTGAAGCTGGATTTTTACTGGTAGCTCCCTGCTTTACTAAGAATACAACAACTTTGGTTCAGTTTCAGCATTGCAAACTTCCAAAAACTGCTCTCTTCTAGCTCATGGCTTGTATAGGAGTGTTCCCACTTTACTCCCCACTGTCAGAGCTCTTCTCCTTGTGCAACACCGGCCATTCTGCTTTCTAGGACCTCTCCCTGTACATGAACCCCTGGCTAGTTCACTCCTTGTACAGGGCTCCCTGACTCTGCCGTCCCCATGGACAGGACTCTCCACCTGGCATAATGCTGCCCATCCTGCAGCTCTCCCCTGTACAAACCTTCCTCACTCAATTCTCCTTTATCCAGGGCTCTCTCCCGGCAAAATTATGGCCATTATTCTGCAGCTCTCTGTCTCTACAAGCCTCCCCCACTTTACTCCCCCTTGGACAGGGCTCCCTTTCTTGCACAACGATGCCCACTCTGCAGACCTCCCCCTGTACTGGATTCCATATTCTGTATCCCCAATAAAGCTGCTCCCTGTAAAGTGCTCCCCCTGTGCATGGCTTCCACTGTGGAAGCTATTTACAGAGGCTCTGCATCTACTCTCCCCCCTTAATGTCCCCCCACCCCCTTTGTGTATGCTCCCTCCCTCCTTGTTCCCCAATAGGATTTCCCTCTCTGGACTGAGGTTCGCTCTTAAGAGTCCTCCCAAGAGGACTACACTTGCCACTATGCCCCAGAGGGCTGCTCTCTCTGCACAGGACCCCACCATCTCACTGTTCCTCTCCTACAGAACACCCACTGTATCAGCCTAGAGCACACATTTACCCCTCATTCCTTAGTGGGGTTGGGAAAGTTAGAGGGAGAAGCGCTGAAAGATCGATTCCATCCCGCCTGTAGCCTCCTGTCCCTGTCTCCGGGATAAACCTCTGCCCTCTTCCTGCACCTGGGAACATTCCAGGCAAACTCCAGTGCTCTGGCCCCAGCCATGCTCCTCCAATGTGGCGCCCCATTGGAGCTGCAGCCCAGACATTCCATGTTTTTGGAGGAGGAAGGGCTGTCACTGAAATCCATGTGCTCTGTGGTTCAGGCCGGGCTTAGGGGGCAAGATCAGTCACTCCAAACATCACTGTAGGATTAGCTAGCTCTATAGTTCAGTCATCCCTGCCCTCTCCAGGACTCTAAAGAGGGTTGCCTGGTCTGCAGCAGGGAGGAGCTATGTCCCTGGGGGAGCTGCCACTCACCACCACCTGTGCTGGGGTTTGCAATCCTGCCCCCTCTCTCTCCAGAACTCTGAAGAGGACTCTAAAGAGGGTGTCAAAGGCAGCGGCCATTTGCTGGCCATTCATGGGCCGTTGGAATGGGTTGCTGTTTTTAGGTGTGGGGAACATCTTTGTGGCCCTGAGTTGTAATGTGGCATTTATTGGAGGTGAATTAACTATTGGGTGGTGGTAGGGCAGCATATTTGGTTGTTTAGTGGGGGAGGTTTGGTTTAGGGGTGGGGTTAAGTAAGGGGTGGGTTGATTTAGTTGGGTTTGTGATTTGTGGTGGCTGTGAGGTGGGTGGGTGGAGATGTCCCTTTCCCATGTGACAGCAGGGGAGGGGAGGGAATGGGTTAGGGTGGGTGGGACTGTTCCGTCCCAGGGAGGGGATTATGTTTCACCTGATGAGAGCGGGTGACGGGGGTGGGTGGGGTGGAGGGATCCTCTCCCAGACCTGGGCGGGGCAGCTGGAAGGGGGCTGGGGCCGGTTGGGGTGTGTGTGACACAGCCATTGGAGTTGTGATGGGACGAGGGAGGTATGGTCCCTATTGGGGGAATGTTCGAGCTGTGAGACGGGACAGATGCTTGTTGTCTGTCCCTCTCACTTCCACCTTAGCAGTTGGGCAGATGGTTCAGGATCAGAAGGCCCCTGACCCTGTTTTGATACTGGCAAATGCAAGGTCGGTAGTTAATAAAGCAACAACTGTCCAGGAATTGATCCTGGACCATATGGCTGACCTCGTATGTATTACAGAAGCCTGGCTGGACAGTGAGTGGGGCCTATCTTGGCTGACCTTGTTCTGGTCAGGTATTCTGTGCAGCATCAGCCACGGTTGGAGTGATTTTTAGGGAGTTATGGGCTGTTCGGAGGTATCCGGTGCAATCTATATTGGGTATTGAGGGTCTCCACCTGGTGCTTGATTTGGCAGGGGACCATTTGGGAGTTCTGCTTACATATTGTGCACCTACCTGTACAGCAGCCTCCCTGCATGCTCTAGTGGAGTTGGTGTCGGGGGTGGTGTTGCGGTCTCCAAAGATTACCATCTTGGGGGACTTCAACATACAGGCCGATGCCGACCTTGGGGGTGCGGAGCATGAGTTCATGACCACCATGGAAACTATGGGCCTGTCCCAGATGGTTAGTGGCCCGACGCACCGGGGGGGCATACCCTGGACCTTATATTTTGCTCCAGCCTTGAGGTGGGGGGGTCGTTTGTGGGGGGAAATATCAGCTGTCCCTTTGTCATGGACAGATCATTACCTCCTGCAGGCCTCTCTCCTGGCACACATCTGCCCCCGGAAGGGCGTGGAACCAATTCAAATGGTTTGCCCCTGGAGAGTAATGGAACTGGAGTGGTTCCGGGATTCTCCGGGGGTAATACCTTCTGATCTTGACAATCGTCTCACTGATGACCTCGTTGAGCAGTGGAACACCTTGCTGACGGAGGTCATTGATCGGATGGCTTCAAGGGGTCCGCTTCCCCGGCGGCAGCACCATAGGTCACCCTGGTTTTTGGAGGAGCTGCGGGTGCTGAAGCAGGAGGGGCGGTGGTTGGAGCGACGGTGGCGTCATTCGTGTGCTGAAGTCGACCGATTGTGACGTAGAGCTAATTTACGAGCCTATGCTGTGGCTACGCGGGCAGCAAAGAAGGAGTTCCTTGCTGCCCTCACAGCATCCGCGAAATCCCGTTCAGCAGAGCTGTTCTGAGTGATGTGGGGGCTGGTCAGTCCGGCCTCCCTCCACTTAGGAGTGGAGTCATCTGGCGCCCATTGTGACATGTTTGTGGATTATTTTGCGGATAAAACCACTTGGATTCACCTTGGTTTCGACGCTGCACTTTCTGCGGTGGGGAGACCAGAGGTTATGGAAGCCCCGCCTTGTCCAATGTTGTGGGATCAGTTTTGTTCAGTGACCCCGGCCAATGCAGCAGATGCTCTTGGGGTTACCTGTTGTGAATTAGATCCATGCCCGTACTGGCTGGTTAAGGCCCGCTGAGACACAGCGGGACCGTTGCTGGCTGGTGTGGTCAATGCCTCCCTTAGGGAAGGCAGGGTGCTGGGTTGCCTTAAGGAGGCGGTGGTATAGCCCCTGCTCAAGAAACCATTCCTTGACGTTGACTCCCTTGCCAGCTATCGGTCAGTCTCTAACATTCTCTTTTTAGGGAAGGTTATTGAACAGGTGGTGGCTCGGCAGTTGCAGGAGCATCTGGATTGTGTCAGTTTTCTTGATCCTTCGCAGTCTGAATTTCGCCTAGGTCATGGCACTGAGACTGCGCTTGTGGCATTGGTTGCCGTCGCCGACCTACGCCAGGAATTAGACCAGAGCCATTTGGCCCTTCTGATTCTATTAGATCTGTCGGCTGCTTTTGATACCGTTGATCATGAGATGTTGGTGAAGCACTGGCGGGGGTGAGTGGCACGGTTCTTAACTGGTTCTGCTCTTTCCTGGCTGGAAGAACTCAGCAAGTGGTGCTTGGGGATTATTTTTCATCATACCGAGATCTCTCATGTGGAGTCCCACTGGGTTCTGTCTTGTCCCCTCTTTGTTCAACATGTATGTGCAGTTGCGTGGCGAGGTGATCAGGAGGTTTGGCGTGTGGTGTCATCAATATGCTGATGACACCCAGCTGTACTTCTCTTTTTCATCAGACCCAGGCCCGGCAGTCTCGGTGCTTACCGGGTGTCTGACAGCTGTTGGGGATTGGATGAGGGCAAATTGACTAAAGCTGAATCCCGACAAGATGGAGGTGATGCTGGTGGGTAAGGCAGCGGGGGTGACTGCCCCCATCATTGATGGGGTCTGTCCTCCCTAGGCTAGACTACTGTAACGCTATGTGGGGCTACCCATGGTGGAAGTTCAGAGACTGCACCTGGTGCAGAATGTGGCGGGCAGTCTCCTGGTGGGACTGGGCTGCCAGTAACGTATTACACCAGTTTTTCAGTCGCTGCACTGGCTGCCTATAGTCTTCTGTGACCGATTCACGGTGTTGGTGCTTGCCTATGAAGCCCTAAACGGCCTTGGCCCGACCTATGTGCGGGACTGCCTCACCCCGAGTCCTGGATTGGTCCCTGTGGTCATCAGGACGTGCTCTCCTCGAGGTCCCCTGAGTTTTTCAGGAGGCCATGATGGGGAGGGCCTTCTTGGTGGCTGCTTTACAGCTTTGGACCTTCCTGCCATTAGAGGCTCTTTTGGCCCTGGATCTCCCCTCGTTTCGATGCAGTTGTAAAACTTGGCTGTTCCGCCTGGTCTTCGGTGGGTAGGATGGATAGAGTGGGTTGGGGAGGGAGTGGGTTAGGGTGCGGAGGGATATTTTAATCCTCCCTATGTGGTGTTTTTAGTTCTGATGTTGTTTTATTCTGTTTTAATTGTACGCTGCCCAGAGTTGCCTGTGGCAAGATTGGCGGGATAATAAGTTTTTAATAAATAAATAAATAAATAAATAAATAAACAAACACTTACCCAGAGAGCCATGGCATTCCCAGCCAGGACTAAGAGAGAGGAAGGCAGTTATTCCACAGTGTGTTTCCTGGTTTCACACAGTGCACTATGGCGGGCACCTCACAGGGACGGGCTGCCAAGATCACATAACACTAGTGCTCCATTGTCTTCAGGGCCTGATTTAAGGTGTTGGTACTTCCCTATAAAGCCCTACATAGCCTAAGCCCTACCTATCTGTGGGACCGCCTCACACCCCAGGGTCTGGATCGACCCCTGCGTTCGACCGGAGGCACCTTTCCCGAAGTCCCCCAGGTATCCCGGGGGGTGACAATGGAGAGGGCGTTCTCAGTGGCTGCACCAAGGCTGTGGAACTCCCTCCTGGCAGAGGCCCGGTTGGCCTTCCCTCTTTTTGACAAAGATTTAAGATCTGGCTGTTCCGCCAGGTGTTTGGTGGGGGGGGGGAGATAGGTGAGGTGGGGGGGAGTGGTGGGTTAGTGTGCGTGTTTCGGATGAGTTTTGACAACCTCCATGTTCTATAGAGTTTTATCATCTTTTATTTTTATACATTGTAAGCCATCCCGAGCTGCTGTGGCAGGAGGGGCAGGGTATTAAATTCAACAAATAAATAAATAAACAAACTGTCTCTGCATTACACATAGAATGTTGCAAGCACTCCACACTCTCCATAGGCTAACATTGAATTTTCAAGATGTCATAACTTAAAAACTAACAACTGGATTTACAAAATGTAAACCAGAAGGCACCCCCTGGCAGCCTCCTTGAGTTTTCTAAAAGGCTTACACCTCCTCCCAACCAACCCAAAACCCCTTTACAGTCTAACTTTTGAAAAAACAGGCTTTAAAACTGCAGTTCTGAAACGGCGATATCTCAGCTGTTTTCCAACCGATTCAGCTGAAATGTGCAAAGCTTGAATCGCTGACGCCAGTGATCCTTCACCACAAATTTCACGATCCTAACTTTAATCATGCCAGTTTTATACCAAACAGAATGTTGGGGCTTTATAATGGAGGATGTAACACACCTTAACTATTAGAGTGCTCCTGCACTCTAATAATTACATTGGAATGATTCTCATCTGAAGTGTTGTTTAATTGTGCTGCTGTCTGCTGAACTCTGTCTCATGAGAGCCCACTAAGAGAAAGTGATACACAACTACAGGTGGATCAACAGCAAGGCATACTACCAGAAGACATAACAGTATTATAAAGGTAAGGATTTTGACTAAGCTTTGCTCACAGGAGGCATTGTTTCCAAATACTAGAATTAGCTCCACAAAAGTACTGCCTCTTTATGGGAAATCAGTTCACTAATCACTCACCTTTAAGGAATTAAACTGCAAACAGTCTTTACTCAGGAACACAAAGTCTCAGGAACACAAAGTCTTTGTAGTATGTCTCTTTACATCCAGGTATCAACAATTCTCCACCATAAGTATTGTTCCATATAAACAGGTCTATATTCTAACAGCAGAAACAAGCCCTCTGGCAACCCAGTCCTTAACTGTAACCAGACAATGCTTCTCTGGATATTCACACACAGTTCAGTGCACTTGGGCCAGACACAGTTTCCTCAGAGCCCAGGGGCCTCTTAGGCTTTGCCCTAATCCCCAAATTCATGTGGATTCTCCCCAAGGCTTCCCAGCACTCACATAGAATGCGAGATTATTCCTCAGCCCAAGTCCAGCAGCCTAGGCATTAGGTCTCCTTTAGCTGCTTAGCCTGGAAGTCACCACCATAGACAAGGCTCCTCCTGAAGCCCAGCTCGCCAGCAGAGATCCTCTCCTGTTCCCTGCTAGGCACTGACTGTCCCCGTCTAGCTTTGTCTCCTCATATATATCCAAAGTGGGTGTGATGTGACTAGCCCTTCAGCCTTCCAGCTCTTGAAAACCCAGTAGCTCCCACGCCCAACTTGATACCCAGATCAGGGTTTATCCAATCTTGCAGGGCTGACTCTGCCAAGCCCTTTCCCAGTTGCCTAAGACATTCAGTGGCCATAGTCCAGCCTGCCCAGTTCTTGGGCTGGTATGTACAGCTCTCCTAAAGGGTTAGCAATCCTCCCAGGCTGCACTCTGCCACAGGTGGCTTTGCAACCTATTGGATTCTAAACAAATGCATTGTTCTATAAAAATAAGTCTGAAAAGTAAGTATGTCCACACTCTGCAATCAGTAACAGGAGCCTAAATGACAGAAAATATTATAAGAATCAGAATAATTTAGCTGTGACTGAGGCAACATAAAATATGCTGAACTTTGAGCATTAAGGCAAAGTGCTGCAAGCCGCCAGTGGAATATCATTTTAAAATTATCTAAGAAAATCACTTGAAACCTCTTTAGATTCAATAAGTACTACAACTAAGCACAAATTTGTCTTGGGAATTTTAAAGAATTGAAGTATCAAAACCCCAGAAACCAAGACGTCTCAACAGAAACATTATAGAACATTATAATTTTCTCTCTTAAATTCTAAGGCTAGCAACTCCAATTTTATTAGGAACAATAGGCCAGCCAGAGGAAACTAACCTCACAAAACCAACTGTATAAGAGTAACTGATTAGAATACTGCACTTTATGATATAAAAAAATAAACACAAACAGCTTGGTCTAAATTGACTTACTAAGTCTATATCCAAATGGCCATTACAATGTAATAAATATTTATTACCATATCTTCTCACCCTTTCTACTGGTTTGCTACAATGCTTTTAAAAGACTTGTCTTAAATTATAACATAAATGCCAGGGACAAGGGACTACTTTTTAAAAAACAGTGCCCAGAACAGTGGAGCCTTACCTAGGTATGATACAAATAAATAATTAAAATTGAAAATTTACCTGGTGAATTTTCCTTCTCTTCTTTTGGAGAACAGACTGTCTGACTGATGGTAGATGTCCCTCCTCACTCAGGATAAGCAGGATCAATTAAGACTGACAGCCTCTGTCCATGAGAGGGGCATAGCCCAGTACAAGACTCCCAGGACGAGTCTGCCAAAGCTAAACTTGAAACTCATATATATATATATATATATATATATATATATATATATATATAAAATGGACAACAGTTTACATCATCATCAAAATTAAACATGAAACTTCCAGAATCAGAATAAAACCAGGGGTTCAGGACAGATGAAGTCTAAAAGGAGGAAGGAAGGTTGATAGAACCCTACATTTTCTCTCCAACCTCACGTTCCCCNGGTTGAAAGACCCCTCCATTTTCCCCCCACCCCCACGTTCCCCCCCCCCCCCGCCCATCCCCCCCACCCCCTAATACCCTGGTGGAATCTGAAAGGGGAGGGAAGCAGACAATTTGTCCTTCAAAAGAAGACAAGGAAAATTCACCAGGTAAGAAATTTCCCATCCTCCCTCTTTTGTAGGACAAATGGTCTGACTGATGGGACATCCCCAAGCAGTGCCACTCAGAAGGCAGATTCCCACCAGACTGAAAAAACTTCCTCCCAATGGAAACACCCTAGGTATCTAGGCCCTGAATATAACCCATGGCCATCAGCTGCTCCCTTTCAGCAGCCAAGCCACTAGCGAGAGTTTTCAAAGATCTGGGTGTAGCACTGGCCCTGAGACAGGTTCTTTCACTGGGGCAGTATTAGAGGATTCCAGACTGCCATGTTGACGATATCTGAGAACCAAGGACATCATGGCCAGTTCCGGGCTACGAGGATTACTGATGCCTCCTGCTCTTTGAGTCTGAACCATTTAAGGACTTGAGGAATGATCAGGAATTGGGGGGGGGAGAAATGCATGCAGGATTCTCCTCGGCCAGGTTGTGGACAGTGTCCCCACCTCTGCTGGTGCTGGGTGTCTCTCAGGTTCGGAACATAGGGACCTTTCTGTTTATGTAAATGGCGAACAGGTTCCTTACCAGATTGCCAAACTGGTCATGAATTAGATGGAACTTCCTCTGCAAGAGGGATCATTCTCTCAGGTCTAACTTCTGACAACTGAGCCAGCTGAGAGCTGAACTGCTGAGCTGAAAGGCTCTCAAAGCCAGGGAAGAAGTCTCACCTTCCTCAGAGCCATATACACATTTCTATCTAAGGTAGCCTTGGGGAATCCTTACCCCTATGCTGGGAGAGCTGCAAATTTTCCAGGTCCACCCCCCTACCCCTGCATCAATATCAGGGAGCATGACAAACTCCTCCTGGGCACCGAATAAAATCTATTGATATACTTATGGGCCCCCCTGAATTTAGTTGGCTGATCCCACTCCCATTTGATGGCATCCACATAGAATTGAGCTAGGGGAAGCTCCGAAACAGCAGCAGCTCCCCTGGGAAATGCCTTTTTGTTTTTCTTGAGGGGTTCAGGAGTCTCCATCAGGGCAGGAAGGGAAATCTCTAGGACTACAGCCACTTTGGTCAAAAGCCTCTCAAGGTTTTCTGTCTCAAACAGTCTTTTCCCCACCAGTTCCTCCCCCTGGTCTGGTTCAGACCCTCATAGTTCCCTGTCCTTTTTCTCTGGGACTGGAGGGGATGGGTGCAGGAAAGGGGGATACCTAGGCCTCTTTTTATGAGGCTTGGGGGTAGGCTTCTTCCTATGTTTCTTGCTCCCCCTCTTCTATTCATGAAAGTGGGAAAAGCAAGCCCTCTTTTCCCCCTTGTACATGGAGTGAGAGCAAGAGGAGGAGGAAGGATCCAATTCTGAAGAGGAAAGGGGGGGGGCATTAGAAAAGGATGATCCAGAGGAGTGGGAGTGGGATGAGCCTGAGCTCTCCTGTCTTCTCCGTGGTCCCCCATGGTCTGCTCTTCCCCACACTACTCCCTGAGGGGGCGGGGGGGGAAATCTCTTCTAATCCCTTTGGAACTGCTCCCCCAGACACTCCAATAGTCAGGTCCTCCAGCACAACACCCCGTCTGCCTGTCAAGTAAGCAGGGGCTAGCAATCACATGTCTGCCCAGCCACACTAGGACCACCTCAGGCACGCCCTCAGACTGGAGGCTTGGTCACAGGGCCTTTGCACACTCTGGCTTGGCGGACTCACCCCATGCAGCGGCTCCTTGGATGGAGGCTTGCTGGGTGCACTGCCTGGGAGCTGTGGGCCATCCATGGAAGCTTCACTTCCCTGTAGAGGCTCTTCCAGGCCATGTTTTCTCCCCGAGCAGACAGGGGGGCCTGCATCGCAGGGCCTGGGTTTCCAGACACCATGTCGGAAAGCAAGAGGAGCTAGTGAAGGAAAAGAGCGTTCCCTGCACTGATGCAGCCTCCATTGTGGCTCAACTCATTTGCCCTGGGCAGTGAACAGACGAGTGGATCCAGGTGCGGCTGCTTCCCACTCGGAAAAGGCCCTGTAGATCCACGGAGGGAAGGCATGGGAGAATGGGAGGTAAGGACCCCCCTGACCGCCTGCCAGCAGCTCAACCTGTCCCACCCCCCCAAGGAGGGAAGGAAGAGAGGAGCAGGGCCAGAAGAAGGAAAAAAGGGAAAGGGGGCAAACAGAAGTGGGCCTAAGGCCTATACTGATACACTCCCTCGGAGAACACCTGCCTCCTATCCTGTCCCAAGGTAGGACAGAACTGGGAGTCTCGTGCATGCTCCTCCCACAGACAGAGGCTGTCCATCTTAATTGATCCTGCCTATCCTGAGTGAGTAGAGACATACCCCATCAGACAGACAGTCCTACAAAAGACAGAGAATGCATATTTGGTAATTCAGAGGGACCTTTGAGTGGCTCCTGGACAGTAACTCTTGTAACAAACAGAGATCTGCAATAATGCTATAATCACTGAACTTTCAAAAATATCCTTTATTTGTATTGCTTCTTTTCCATGTTTAGGGTTTAACTTGTATGCATTGCATAATAATTTCTCCAATCTGGGAAGCATTTGAGTATTTCAAATGTATGTCTGGGTCAGAAGCCATCTAGCTCCCTCTTTTCCCCAGTAGCTCCATTCCCATCTTTCAGCCCAGCAGGAGCATTTGAAGTGGAAGGGAGGAGAGAGGCTACTTCACCTGGTGCAATTTTGCTATCCTGAGCAGCAGGTCCATCTTTGAGCACATTCTTCACCTGCAGGAACTCATCTGGTCTGTCCCCGCCAATGATTGTGAAACCAAATCCCATAGTACTTTTCTTCAATGATGTCCGTATTAGTGCTCCTGTGAGTTGTGTAGGATCTCTGGTAAAGAGAGACTTCTCTGGTTCTGCAAAAGAATTTTCCAGTACATTTTATCATGGATGCTATTAGAAAGTGACTCGATGTGAAAATTCAGAACATTTTCTGAAATGTTCTGAAAATTTAAACAAAACCCCTTCCAAGCCATTTCTGGAAAAGACATGCATTTTTCACTGTAAAATTCAAGTGGTTTTCAGCAGGACTAAAGTTTGAAACTTTACAAGGTCATAACTAGGGACTTCGGTTGAAAAATATGATTTGACAATTTTGGGAACATATGAAAATTGCATTTGGAGTATAAAGCATTCCTTGTTAAGCACATAGAAATGTCTTAAGCTTATTCAGAAAGCTAAGTGTGAATTAATCACAATATTTTATATGATGACATACACATCATCATACCACTGTAAGGTAAGCTACGTAGCTATTACCTCTATTTAGATTAACAAAACAGAGACGTTAAATAAGCTGCCCACTGCACCATCAACAGAGCTGAATTGTGGCTATCGTCTCTTGATTTAGAGTCCTACCTTCTTCCTACTTACCGACACTCAGTGCCGAACAGGTCAAGAGCAAGCAGTCAAAGTTCACAGCTGCTGCTTCACTTGCACCCTCAAGACCAGCTCTCCAACTCGCTTGGTGTCTAACCAAATTGTGGAGTGTCCAGGTTACTTATGACAACTGGTTTTAGACAGAAACCCATGTTCACTGCATTTTCCCCATTGTCAAAATGCTGTGAACATGGGTCCTTGGTCTTAGATCAATTTCAACTCCAAATAGTATATTAAAAATCTCTGTTTGGAGGAGAACACATGGGCTGGCCAGTGGGCAGGAGTCCCCTGTACTGCCTTATGAGATTTTCATTGCAACTATAATGACACATGCATACACAAATATAATGTACACAAAGATATACTCGGTCACCAGCATTAGCAGACATTAGTGACCTCTGACCCACTAGAGTCTGTTAAATCAACATGTAAATGTAGTTTAAAGATGTGAAGGAATAGCTAACCTGTGCTTACTGATATCTGCTATATCAAGGGTGAGGAATCTCCCCCCCCCCCCCCCAGGGGCCACTTTGAAAATTAGTACTATCTCCTAGGGCCATATTGAAATTGGGGGTGGGGATGCTTAAGGGGTGTGCTCAGGAAGAGGAGGATCCAGATCATGGATCTGTCCCCTGCCCTTATCTTTGCTCCCTTATCCTGAACACAGTTTTTCAGTGCCTGAGGGTAGAAACTGGATCCAGGGGCCAGATCAAGGAACTAGAAAGTGGCCACATAAAAACTTGCCATGGGCTTCATTTGGCCCTCAGGCTTGAGATTTCCCGCCCCTGTGCTATGCAATCAGGAACTTGATCTATACAATGTTAAAGAACGTAAGGCAAACTGCCTAAATCAATATTTCAAGTTGCACAGTTAAATATTCAAAACGTTTGGAATGTTTCCCCAATGTAACTGGGATGTCCCCTGCAAACTAAGTATACTCATTCAGCTGAAAACTCTCATCCTACTAGAAGCCAGGAAAAAACGATTAGTGTAACATTTTGTGACTGTACATGTTTAATCTAGGAGCAAATGAACAAACACGGAATTTGCACTTTTAAAGTTTTTCTTTATATGAAGCAGAGGGGAAAGCTTTGAAGACTGAATCGTCTCATGGGGATAGGACATGACCATACTGCAAGCACACCAGCCTGGGGCTCCGTCCTTCCACAGTGTGCTCTGCAGGAGAGGATATAGCTGTGCTGGGAATGTTCTTTGGGGGCATGGTGCCAGCCCAGAATGTCCTGCAGTAGTGCAAGGCCACACAGGGAGCACTCCGCAGAGGTGCACCCCCGGGCCCAGAGCACTCCCTGCCTCCTGAAGGCTTCCCCCCTTCCTTGCCTACTGCTCATGTGTCACCAGGAAATGAAGAGCAAGTTACAGGCAACGTACATTTGGGAGAGCCTACAGGGCTGGATGGAGAAGCACCACAGGCTGGAAGTGGGACTGCAGAGCAGAGGTTCCCAACTCCCAAGCTTACAGTGGTGAAAATGAGGCATTTAAACGTGTACCTGGTTTTGAAGAGCCAATGTCCGTCTGTCCGAGCTGTTTTCTCCTTTTGGCTTCCAACACTGGATTTTCAAACTGGGTTTTCTGGTTAATGTGACTGTGAAACATACAAATTCCATATTAGAAGTTCAGCAGAAAAGATCTCATACCAATTTCACAGCAAGTGCCACTCTTAGTACAAATGTTACTTTTCATGATCTATGATCAACACCAACATGAAGCACAGGTGGTTGTTTTTTCTGCCCCAATACTGGCACACTGATTTACTTTTCAAACCCACCAAAGCCTTTAGTCACTGTACGATGCTGGTAGAAGCAAAGGGAAGCATGTCCTGGAACTTTGGGAGCTTTAATAATAATGAAATTAAGCTGAGACACATGCTTTTCAATAAATTCCATTTTCCTTTACAAAATGTGAGACTTGGCTTTTGTGGCTCTGTCCATAACTGGTTCTCCTCCTACCTCTCTGACTGCTCCTTTAATATGTCTCTCTCCAACTCCGCCTCCTCCTCCTTCCCCCTCTCAGTTGGTGTTCCTCAAGGCTCTGTTCTTGGCCCTCTCCTCTTCTCGATCTATACCTCATCCTTAGGCAAACTCATTGCCTCCCATGGCTTCCAATACCACCTCTATGCTGATGACACTCAACTCTATCTCTCTACTCC
>QEPC01001417.1:1631749-1645150 GCA_003113815.1 Sphenodon punctatus
CCCATAATTAAAATCTGTAGATGAAAGGCAAGTGTTACAGAATTAACTTTTATTAACAAGGGCAAGGTAATAAAAATGATAAATTTAGCTTATGAAAAAATAAGAGCAGAACTGATTAAAATTAATTTGACTGCTATAATTACTGCTTGTGTGGATGTGTGATTGTGCATCAGCACTGGTAAGCCAGCATACCCTGAGAATGGGACTCCAGCTCCCAAATACATCTCTCTGCATCCCTGAGAAACGTTCCTTGAAGCTGGGACACAGAACATCATGCATCTGAATCTCACTTCTACTGATTAGGTTGCAATATTTATTATTTATTTATTTAAATTTATACCCCACTGTTTAACAAGGCTCCCCTATACTCTTCACTCATCTTCCATTCAATTAAGCCTAGCTCTACAAAGTAATGAATTATGAGCTGCAGCAACCTCATTTTATAAATAAGGTAACACAGGTTACACAGTGAAGACTAGAAACCTAAGTTTTAATAGAGCATACTCAAAGCATAACTACCCAGCCACACTGTTAACTCTTACAGCAGCCCAAAAGCAGGCTGTTTAACTTTACTGAGCAATTTATACAGTCTCTCTTGTAATGAGTAAAAAAGATAATGCTGCCCAGTAAGTTAAACACCTGTTTATTAGGCTGAACTACGGCTTTGAAAAGGAGGTCCAAAGTTTATCAAGTTTATTTTACTTTTTTGTATTTTTTTGTTTTGTTTTCCCCCTCCATTTTCAATGTTAGGCAATAGGCTATTTTAAATCTGTATAAACTTCTATAAATTAACATATATAATTGAAGATGTGGTAGTTATTTTGTGCATGTGCAAAAACCATTCTGCAGACTGGAAAGAAAGTGCTTTAACTATATTATAGATAATATACTTCTTCATTTCAATAAATAAAATTATTAATATTTCAGTTAACCAAGTGTAAATGCAGCCATCCTATTCCCTTAGCACTAGCAATCTAAGTATTATAGTAATATATTAGCAAAGGGGAACTGAACCATGGAACTTATTAGAAGCAGAGCAATCTAGTCTTATTGTTCAAGCAGAGGGAAATGCAGATTGCAAGCAACATTATGATGAAAAATTCTATTTAAGTTCAGTATAGGGGTGTGATAGCGCCTCTATTAGTTAAGGCAAGACGCAGTTCTCATTCAGTCCCCGCCTATCTCTAACATGGGACTTTTAATTCACTGCACTTCCAGGTTCTTTTGCAGAGGATTGCTTCTTTATTTTGGGGTCTTTAAGTAAAACTGAATGGAACAGAAAATTAAAGTTCATGATCAGACAATCGCTGGTGAATTTTGGGATGGAATGGTGGTGTTAATAAAAAGTTAGAGAGAGAAAACAATCATGTTAAAATGAATGGAAGAAATCCTTAATTCATGCACATGCATTTTCTCCGTTAACGTTGTAAAAATATCTCTGCTAATGGCTGACGGGGTACATCGACTTTCTTTTTGTATTCGCTGGGGGGGGGGGAAGAGAGGCTGGAAATGGGGGTGAGCACAAATCTAACGGGGGATAGACTACAAATAAGTGACCATATACCGCAGAACACCGACGTGCACCAAAGGGTATGATGGATGTAGGCTGGGCCACAAGCACCACTAGCCACTCTAGTTATACCGCCGCAAACCGACCTCCACCCAACACTATGGACGAGTGGGCACACTCCCCCACAGAAGCACCCTTAGCCAATCCAGTACTGCATACCCCTAGTCACTCCACTACTCTATACCTACCACAGTTCAGCATGATCTATTGGAAGTGTCGAATATTTTATTTATTTATTTAAAACTTATATCCCGCTCCTCCTGCCCAAAGGCAGCTCGGGGCAGTGAACACCACAAAATCTTTTAACAATAAAACATTTAAAAATAAATCAACAAATTTTAAAACAAATCATAAAAATTCACCCTACCTCCCAAACCTTATCCCCCACCCCCCGCCAAAAGCCTGTCGGAACAGCCAGGTCTTACACAAATGTCAAAACGACAGGAGGGTGGGGGTCAACCAAGCCTCCTCCGGGAGTGAATTCCCCAGCACAGGGGCAGCCACCGAAAAAGATCTCACATCAGTGGCCACCTGTCTCGCCCAGGGAACCTCCAAAAAGACCCCCATGGACGATCTCAGGGGTTGCACGGGCACATGGGGAGTGAGGCGATCCTGCAGATAGGCAGGGCCCAGGCCGTGAAGGGCTTTTAAGGTCAATATACATCACCATTACTAGCCCAAGCATGAGAGGATGTCATCACTGGAATAGCTGGCAGGGAGGTCAGGGCAGCTTGGGTGGGGGGAGTGGAGACGGGTCTGCAGCAGCCATTAAGAGTGCAGAGAAGAGGGGCTCACGCCAAGTAGGCAAAGTAACTTGTTGCCATGGGGAATGCTTTTGAAAAGCTGTTTAAAAGTCTCTTTGGGAAGAAAGATGTGCATTCCCATGGTAGGTCTGGATGCTGCAGGGAAAACCACCATCGTCTACAAAGGGAGATCATAACCACCACCATTCCAATCATATGTTTTAATGTGATGAGTGTGTGTACACATGTGCAAGAGCAAATGTGTTTGGGAGTGGGAGCAGCTTTCTCACACTGTGCCTTAAACATGTTGTACGGTACGAACAAACGGTATTGCATTTTAAACCTAACCTTCCATAGCTTTGACTAGCATTTTACATCAGCAAGGGGAAAGTAGGGAGATGATAGGGGATGTCTTTTGATTACATGGTACATGATCAGGACAGCAGTGTAAAATTAATTGTAATTGCCTCTTGTGTAAATTCTGCATTTCTTGTTCTCTGTACTGCTTGTCTGCAGCCTGTGGTCTTACCTACTTCTGTCATTTTTGGAAAGACATTTAACTTTAGTCTTCCTTGAGTACATTTTGGGACTCCAAACCAGCACGTGAACGTCAACCTCTAAGCCAAGTATCCTTGCACAGGGAAGTGGCGGCTGGTGGGGCAGTGATCGGGTTGAACCTACCGCCGGTGTCAAAGCTGCTGACAGGCTGGTGGGTCTAGGGGCGGAGCCAGGGCAACAGTAGGCGAAGCCAGGGCAACGGTAGGCCAGTGGCGTGGCATAACCCAGCAGCAAGGAGTTCCCAGGGTTAACATTGGATGGACATTACATTAACTAACGCTGGGAACGCTGCTGTGTGAAACACTGCCATTGGGGGATAGAGACTGGGGTCCCGTCCACTCTCTTTCCCACTGGGTCCAAATTAACCATAGTAGGTTAAAAAAAATAGATCACACTGCCATTGCCTACCTTTATCCTGAACCCCTGAATCGTCGATTTTCATGGCATCTTTGGCCACCTATAGTCTTCTGAAGGTGTAGGCTTTGGAACAAGCCTTCCTTCTGGCTTGGAGGACTGAGTTAGCTCCCTGTCCTGCGACAAGCCAAATCAGAAGAGAATGAAAGGGAAGAGAAGGTCAGGAGGACAGAGGAGAAATAGGAGGAAAAGGCTTTGGTTTTGGAGCACGAGAAGATGAAGGGGGAGAGATGGGTTCAGTGGGGGGACAGGGGGAAAGGGTTTCCTTGTTGTCTGCAGCCTAGTAGCTACACCCTATCCCTGACAGTCAAACGCCGGTTCAAGCAAACAGGCCTTTTTAAAAAGGTTTGCCCTGTTGCAGGCCAGCACTGCAAGCAAAACTGGCCCTTCGAGACCAGCATCCCTAGTAGCTACACCCTATCCCCGACAGCCAAAAACCTATCCAAGCAAACAGGCCTTTTAAAAAAGGTTTGCCCTGTTGCAGGCCGGCACTGCAAGCAAAACAGGCCATTCAAGACCAGCATCCCTAGTAGTTACACCCTATCCCCGACAGCCAAACTCCTGTCCAAACAAACAGGACTTTAAAAAAAGTTTGCCCTGTTGCAGGTCCACATTGTTACCAAACAACTTTGCAGCAGCAGGGAGCAGCTGTAAAACAGCAATGGGAGGGTTGGAACCATTTTTAAAAAGAGTAGTCATGACCAGTAGAGACACAAATTCACAAAATGGCCTCTCTACTAGAGAGGTGGAGGCCATTTTGTCTCTACTCACAACATCCCACCAAACTGCAAAGGGCAGGGCCATTTTAAAATGCAAGGAACATTCCAGCAAAGATTGGATTTTTTAGAAACGCTTTCTCCATCCAAGCCCCGAGGTCCCCCACTCGGAAAACAGAAAGCAGACATGTAAAACAGGAAAGGGGCCAATTTTAACCCAGAGTAGCCATGGCCAGTGGGGCCCCAGAAAATGTCCACGGCCTTTGCACATGCCTGGGAGGAGGAGGGGGGAAACCAGCAGTGCACCGGCAAACATACAACAAGCAAAAGCAAACCACCACTGAAACCATATCTTAAGCCAACCATATTATCCTCAACACACCACAAAAGCAGCAGCAAGGAGTTCTACTTGTCCTCCAAAACATGGTTCACTTCACATCTGTTGCACCCCATCCCCATGCATCTCCCAGTCAACCTCCTCTTCCATTGTCTCCCACTGCATCACTCCCCCAACCCCATTGTCTCCAAGTGCACCCCCTCCCCCCATTCCCATGTCTCCCAGTCCACCCCCCTCTACTCCACCCCAGCCCCATTCCACAGTCAGACTCCCCTCCCCCCAGCCCCATTCAGCCTCCATCTCCCCCACTCCTAACTCCTCGTCTCCCCAGCTCAGTCCCATTCCGGACCCAGTGGCTGTCTCCCAGTCTACCTCCCCCCAGTCTGGCCTCCTTTTCTCCCAGTGTCTCCCCTCCCCCCAGCAATTTAATACACACCCCACTGCACGCAGCAGGAATCCAGATACTGGTCCGGTCCAATGCTCCAAAATAGTCTCTCTCTAGTCTGTCCCAAAGGGGGCCAGGGAGGGGGCATCCGTCCAGCAACTGGTTGTGACAGTCATTCTCTGAGCCAAACAGAGTCCCCTCCAACCACGCCAGGATACTCCACAAAATGGCACCACCGCCAATGCATGCAGGTCAGCAGAGTAAAACAGTCCATGCCCTCACTGTGCATGCATGCCCTCACAAAAAAACAGTGTTGCCTGCCTGCTCCAGCCAATTGCCTAATCCAGCGTGCAAGCGCACAATCGCCTGGGCGCTTGCAATCAGCATCCAGGTGCTGTTTAAAAATTGAGCCCAAAGGGCTCAATGAAAGCCTGCCCCCTGGTGGCTGTAATGGGAAACTGCAGTTTCCCATTACACACGCTTGGATGGCTCCCCCTAGCCACCCAAGCGTGTTCCTGTTATGTTTGTCCCTTATGGGACTCCATCAGCTGCTTGATCCAGTCCCTCCTCTAGGCTGGGGGGGGGGTGGCTGGCTGGGAGAGAGTGAGCTGGTCAGAGTCAGCTGAGCTCAGCTCACTGCGCCAGCTCAGTCAGCTCATCACAGCTGACAAATGTAAACAGAGAAGTTGCGGAGCCCCCTCCTTTGTGAAAATGAGCAGTGGCAGCTTCTAGGGGGCTCCAAGAGGAGTTCTTGTGACCCACGGGGGGTCAAAGTGGGCACGCAAGCACTATGAGCAGTTGAAGGCACTGCAGGTAAGGCTGTGTGTGCAGGGGGCACAGGAGCGGGACAGAGGGCACAGGAGGGGCATTGCCCCTGACACCCTTGGGTGCGCACCGCGCCTGGCACAGGGTAAGATGTCTTGTTGCTGTAGAACACAAGCACGTGCCTGTGTATTCTCCAGCTGAGCTATGTAACCTGCTGTTCCATGTATAACGTAACTTGTTAGTAAAGTAATTTATTTGGGGCTTTTCAGTATATTGTTTGGATCAAGGTTCCCTTTGCCCCACCTAAAGACTTTCCTGCTTCAACTCATTCCTGTCCAGTGGAATGGCATACACCCAGCTGGGAAGATGCTGTGTGGTCTGGCTAGTCAAACTGGAACTTGTTGAAAGAGCTGAGTTACTGGTTGTACCATGCTGATATCTCTGCCACAAGCCTAGCTTTTCAGATTATTGCTTCTCACTCTGACTTGCACAAAATATTATTCTGATATAACAATTCAAAAACCTAATTAAATTCCGACATCTAAAAACCTTGACTTTTAAATTCATAGTTAAGGCAAATTGGTGAAAAATACCAATTTCACAACTCTACCACCTAAAAATATGTTACTATTATAATACATCCTTTTCAACTACATCAGTAGTACTCCATCTCATACCTTTCATTAACAACTCTGACTATATCAATGTCTTCTCAACATCATAACTCTAATTCTTCCTTAAATACCATCAACATTATAATAACAAAAAATTCCCACCACTTCATCATCTCTACTGATTAATACATTTATTTTCATTCAAATACTTTAATGAGTTAATTTTGGTGTTGAAATTGTATAGTTGGTCTGGAAATTCAGAAATGAAATACAATTTGTTATACTGTAATAAAAAATTAACTTGTTAAGGCGTTTGAATAAAAATGAATTTATTAATCAGTATAGATGGTGAAGTGGTGGGATTTTTTTGTTGTTAATATTATAATGGTGATGGTATTTAAGGAAGAATGAGAGTTATGATGTTGAGAAGACACTGATATAGATAGAGTTGTTAATGAAAGGTATGAGATGGAGTACTACTGATGTAGTTGAAAAGAACGTATAGCAACATTTTTAGGTGGTAGAGTAGTGAAATTGTTATTTTTCACCAATTCACCTTAACTATGAATTTAGAAGTGAAGGTTTTTAAAAGTTTTATTTATTTTACCCATCAATGTAACTCTAATAGATTTTTCCGATATGCATTCCCAAGTATCACAGTGTAAGGTGGACTGCTCTTTCTTTGTTATCTAATATGCTTGGACACTTTAATTTCACAGATTTTATAGGCAGAAAATGTATACTTTACTTTGAATTCTTACATTTCAGAAAGCAGTCACTCTGGCTCGCACTGTATAGTCTCACCCTATATTTCTGCAGTGGGAGTGTTTAACTTCAATTACTTTTGGTTTTCTAATATGAACTTGTATGAAGGGGCTGCTGCCCCTTTAAGAGGCTGAGGTGCACCAGCCAACTGACTGGGACAGCTGCAGAAGGGCTTGGTGAGGCCAGCCCTGACAAAGAGACAGTAGGGAGCATGGCAGCGTACTGGCCTTTTAAGGGCTGCAAGCTTGAAGGGCTAGCTGTGCCCCTGGAGCTGTATAAGAAGGGACCAAGCCTGAAGAGGCAGCAGTCAGTGTCTGTCTGTGGCCAGAGACATCTCTCCCTGAGAGCTCTCAGCATGGATCTTGATCATGGTCCTGAATGTGAAGGCCAAGAGGGAGAATCAAGGAAGGACGTAACTGAAGTGTTCGGGATTGTCAGGAGCCCAGCCCCCACCAACGCCGCCACACCACCCCTGCCGGGGCCCGGGGACTCCCCCAGCGCGGCAGGCCCGCCGCCATCACCGCCCACCCCCCGCCAGCGGGAGAACCGTCCTCCCCGCAATAGGGAACCCCCGACAGAAGGCCGCTCGGACAAACCCCAGGACGCTGCAGGGCTGCCTCCCGGCCAGCACGCAGAGGGCGGAGCCACGCCCGAAGGGATCACGCCCCCTACGCTGCGTCGCTCAGCGCGACTCAGCCAACGCCCCCCGCTGGGGAATAAAAGCCCGACACAGGGCTAAAGACAAATGCTGGTGATCGAGCCCTTGTGCCGTGAGACTGGCCCCCTTGTAGTTCCTGCTTGGAGTGCGAATCTTGTAGCGTGTCCTCGTCTGTTTGCCTGCCTACCTACCTGTCTGTCTGCTTGAAGGAGTGAGTGAGGTGCCTGAGTGTGTGAGTGCTTGTGCAACCATCCCTGTGAAGGTAAGAGACTTCCTCTGTGGTGTCAGGGGAGCACACCCCCCCGGGGCCCTTCCCTGGAGTGCAAGCCCTATCCTGCTGCCCGCCCTGCCTGGGACTCTTGCACCCCCGCTACCCACGACTCACACTTCCTCGCCCGGGCCCCCGCCTATACCCGTGTGTGTGTGGCTTCCGTGGCAAACCAGGCATGTGACCACCCAGATGCCCGATGATGATACAGGCTGGGGACTACGCATCCTGCTAGCCCTATTCCACCCTGAGGGCTTGTTTTTCGCGCATAGCCTGGCCACTTCCCCCTCCCTGGTGAAAGTGTGTGTGCTTCCCCTTGTGAATACCTCCTCCAGGGTCACCCCCGACCCTTGGGGGCTTCCATTCCCCACAGGGATAAGCAAGGGCCCTGCAACTGGAGTGCTGGATACTGGACTCCTGAGGGCTGTTGTCCTGGGTCCTGAAGTAGACTAACTGTGAGTAACCCGCTGGAGGACTGTGGCCTGGCTAGATAGGACCCGGGTTGTCGGAGGGCTGTTTTCCAGCATTAGCGACACTGATACTGCTGAGAGACTCATATGACTAGTGAGAGACTTATGTGAAATTCTGAAAGGCTGAAGTCTGTGGACCAGCATGTACTGAACTAGAACTGAGCTAATTTCCAGGGCGGGATGGCTTTGGGGGGGGGGGGTCTGGTCCTGCAAGGACTCACCCCAGGCTATCTATAATCTTTATTGTACTGGTCCTGGGCCATGACAAATTATACACATGAGAAGATATCAAATCATCCAAAAAAATAAAAAAAAATAAAGATAAAAATATTCATTAAAATACAATAAACACCTCAGTGCAATGATACAATAGTACAAAACTACAATATTTATACAAGACATAACAAAGGATAACTAGCTCATTTAATAACAGAGGACTAACTATACGCTGATCATCCTACCCGACAAAATAGTCTTAATCCTGAATTCACCCAACCATTTCCACTTTCTTTTTCCTTGATTTTTCCATTAAGAATGCAATTAATGCTATCCTAGTAATATTTTGATGACACCTATCTGAAAGGAGGAGTGCAATTTTATACTCCACCGTTGAATTTACTGGCACTATCATATATTCCTTCCAAAAAATGCGTAAATGAGCATATTGAAGGCAATAAAACAAATGAGGTAGGTCTTCCACTTCCAAAAACCATGGGCACACCCTATCCAAGTAGGGAGTCCCCTTAAATCTCCCCTCCAGCACCGCCGAGGGCATAATCTGAAGATGTAAACAAAGAATCGCTTGCGCGTGCCGAAAGAACAGATCACTTTCAATATATTCTGCCCCATCGCGTTCCGGCATCAAAAATGTATACCAGGGTGCGATCTTCAACATATACACCATAGCTCTAGTTGTTTGTATATCAATATCCAAGATTCTAAATTTCAACATGGCCTTTGCCACTTTGCAATTATAGTTTTTCAAAAAACAATAAGACAGCCCCAATTCTTTAAAATTAGAAACAACCTTCTCCCACCACGGATAGGTCAGCTGGCTACTATCCATTTTTTCTGATAGACAAATATTAGAAAAATCCTCAACAGAGGCACTACTAATTTTTAAAACAGATATCAATATTGTCTCTGAAATATAGGCCTTCAGGGATCTCAGCCCAAACTCCAGCCTTAACCAAACCGCTGGGCTGGATTTTGATACCTGCATCATTCTTCTCAAAAAATTGTTATAAATATTCCTTTCTCCTGTGTTTAATGTAGTGACCACCCCTATATCTCAAAATAAGGTGCCCAATGAAAATTGTGGCCTGTTTAGGGGAAAACAACTATCCCATATGAAGGTTAATCCAGATGCAGTAGGGGAAAATCAAGCTGCGCAGGAGATATTGAAACCTCCTTTTGACGATTTGATTGATTTAGAGGCTATGGAAATTGGCCCAGGTGATTGGCATTCAGGTAAAGGATCAATTACAGGCTACTGGGCTGACTCACCCTGATTTACCTATTAACCAGAAGATGTTGCTTGATCAACTGACAAGTCTCTATGATCAATTAGGAACCTGTAGTGATTCGGGTAATTTGGAAACAGCTGTTGAGTTCAAATCAGGGGTGACTATGGGTGCTGATAATATGAAGTGTGATCTTTCATCTACCGTGATCTCGCTTGTTCACAAGGGAGATTTGATTTTAGCGGATGATATTTTGCCTGTTTTGGGAAATGTTTGGCGATGTGGAAATATTAGCTAGGAATCCGGGGAAGTTATCACCTTTGAGGGTTGATTTTTTAGATTCCCGAAATAAGGAAAAGGTTTATATATTCGCAGATAAAGCCGGGCTGCTGGGGAAAAGTTTACAACAGGCCCCAAAGGAGAGCCCTGTGAACGATATTCCTCCAGCTTCCCTGTCTTTAATTTTAAAATCATCAGGGGTGCAGACAATACATCTGGAGAATAAGCCAGGGAATGAAAGCTTGTTAGCGACTGATTGATATGGTACACTCTGCATCCCCCAACCTGATATACCACGTTGTATTAAGATTGGGTCTTGGAATATTGCTGGGTGGGCAAGTAAGAGGCTGGACCCAGAGTTTATCATTTATTTACAATCTTACGATATAATCTGTCTCCAGGAACACTGGCTCCTGGATGATAGCCAGCTTACCCTTGAAGGCTTTCAGTGTTGGTTTCTCCCAGGTGTACAATTATCCCAGAGGGGGCAGTCTTCTGGAGGCTTAGCAATTTTTGTCTCGGGTAAATTAGAAGCAGAAATTCTGTTGGTGGGTGCATTTGAAAGTAATGCACTCCTGCTGGAATGACATCTTTCTGCTATGGATTCCCCCTTCTTGTTAATTAATGTTTATTTCCCCCATTCAGTATTAGAAGTCATCTTTGGCTAATGTTTAAACACTTTTTGGAGGGGAAAAAGGAAGAACGTAATTATATCAACTTATTCGTTCTGGGGGATTTTAATGCCAGAATGGGGCCTACTAATTTAGATTTATGGAAGGAAGTACAGCAAGTTAGTTTGTTAGACCAGGACAAGGATTGGAATGAGCATCGATCCTCTAGGGATCAGATAATTAATAAGGAGGAATTGCTCTTTGAATTTATTTTAGAAAATAATTTGTATATTTTAAATGGAAATTTTCAAGGTTATATACCAGTAGATTAACTTTTCCTTTTGCAAGTGGGGGTAGTACTATTGATTATGCTTTGGTCTCCCTTGCCTTGGTGGATTATGTTGACTTTGTTTTTGTGGATGATAGAATAGAGAGCGATCACATTTCCCCATTTTAGTGCTCATGTGAGATGTGTGTTCCCCTCGTCCGGGAGGTCTGCCTCCCTTAGATGTCATGGCCGCTCAGCCGGGATGTATTCGATGTATATGGTCTGAAACTCTTGCACTGAAGGTGGCAGTAATGCTATCCACCACACAGGTACTTGATTTAAAAAAAACAGATAGAGGAGATAACAGGGTTGGAGCTGGCTACTGTTGCTATTGATGAGCTCTTCCGGGTTTTGAAACCAGTACCTATTAAGACCCCATGTGGGGACAAGGACAGGGGGGTTGCTTATGGCTGGTGGGATGCGGAGTTCTGACAGTTGCGGACCACTCTGAGGGCATGTTCACAATATCTTAAGATAAATGATGGCGAAGCCCCGCTGGCTTTGTATACACAGCAATACCGCTATTATAAACTCTTGTTAATTAAGAAGAGAAAGGATTTCTATGCCAAGAGATGGACTGGCCTTTTGAGGGCTTTGGAAAATCATGAGGGAAAACTGTTTTGGAAGTTGGTAAATGGTTCACTGGCCTTCCATGCTCTAACCTTGCCCCCCCCTCATCTGTTCAAAACTCTGCTGCCAAGATCATCCACCTTGTCTGCCACTTTGATCACATGCAGCCCCTCCTCTCCTCTTTCCACTGAATCCCTCTACCTGAATGAATTCCACACAAGCCTTGCTCCCCCCACCCCCCATCTCTCTACACTAGTCTACTGTACACTCTGGTCCAAAAGTTCCGCTCCTCCTCTACCACCACCCTGGCTTTTTCACAGCTCTGCTACTCCTCAAAATGTATTCGCCTATTCTCCCTTGCTGCCCCCCATGCCTGAACTCCCTCCCCAAATCCATTCACTCTTCTTCCTCCATCCTGACCTTCAAATCCCTCATGAACACCTACCTCTTTCATCAGGCCTTCCCTAGCTCCTCATCCTCTTAGTCCCCCTTCCTTCCCTGATCTAACTATGTAACTAAACTAAGCACATGTACCTGCAACCTCACACCTTTATGAATGTATCCTTGTCTTCCCTCTGTTGCCTCCATCCCTCATCTCCCCTCCCTTGTCTCTCTTAGGTTGTAAGCCCCTGGGACCGGGACCCTGTCCATTTCCAATAGTTGTAAAACACCAGGTACATTACTGTCACTATATAAATACTTAACACTTCTCCTCAACTAAACCCCCTCACAAACCCACTCGTTAAAGTATGAAGGTAATAAATGGGAAGTATGAAATATAATGATTATGATTTTAAATGATCACTTATCAGGTACCAGATGCCACCCCTTTCAACGTGCCACCCTAGGCAGCCACCTGGGCTGCCTAATGGTAGCACCAGCCCTGGGTACAACCAACAGAGGGAACACAGCAACCTTACTTTTTGTCCTAGAAAGGCAAGAAAGCAATAGGAGAAATGGCTTGGGAGTGTTTTCCATCTTGTGTGTGATGAGGCATCTACTTCAGAAGCTCTAGAGGCTGGCTGCTCTTCAAGTGGGCATGGGAAGGCCCAAGAGCAACACATGTTTTCACTCCAGTCAATAGCGAAAGAGAGAACAGCCTGTCAACTGAAATGCTTCACTTCTGTACAAGTTTCAAGTAGACATCATAATTGGTTGCACTTTTAGCTGGAATTGAACAGATTTACAAATAGAAAGATTCATGACAAGAAAACAGCAAACAATGACAACTGTGCAAATAGTTCTCTTGGGAGAGCATGCTGATAAACCAGTGATGCTTCCAGTCAGAAAAGCTCAAGACTGGACAAAAAATGAAAATTTAATTAGGAATAAAAGTTTTCTATTGTGAAAAGTGAAATGTCACGTATACACAAAGTTGTTTGCCAAGAACAGTGGATTATTTTGAGAAATATTTTGAACATTTACATTCTGAATTTGACAAACTCCAGCTGGTTTGCAGAAAAGAGGGCATGAAATTTCATGACAGACTGATGCCTAATCTCATTTTCAGTAACCACTCTGATGTGAAATAAAAACCCCATTCACAATTATAGCACACATACCCAAAAGCAGCATGAAGATATGCTGGGGTTTCTACTAAAATTAGTGCATACAGCTTAAACACACCCTTGTGGCTAAGTCAGCAATTTCTATTTAAACACCATTGTTGTAAGGAAATTTTATGCCTGATGTCTAAGATAGAAGTTTGTTGTTGTCGGTTTGGCCGATATAAGCATAGTGTGTTAGTCTTTATGGTTTGTGTGTTAATATTACAAATAGACTATTCTGTGACTGACCAGTAACAAAGATCTCCACTGTGTGTGATTTGATCAGGGTCACATAACTTTAGCATACAGAGTTGTTTACATATTTTAACCATTTTAAACT
>QEPC01001417.1:1645957-1664810 GCA_003113815.1 Sphenodon punctatus
TTTATTTTATTATTTATTTATTTTCTAGATTTCTATACCGCCCCATCCTGCCATGCAGCTCGGGGCGGTTAACAACAATAAAAACAGTATAAAAACATTTAAAACAAATATAAAATATCTCAATAAAACAGGGCGTGGTACAATCATAAATAAATATATAAGGTGGGGGATTAAAAATCACACCCCCCCCTCCCTCCCAAAGGCCTGGGCAAACAGCCAGGTCTTACAGTTACGCCGAAATATCAAAAGGCTTGGGGCCAGAATGAGGAATGGAAGATTAAATTTTGGATTTTTAGTCTTTTTCCTAAAAATTGATTCTTAATAATCCTCATTTTTGTTCCTCTTACCATATTAGGTTAAGTACAAAATATGAACTTTAAAGGGGATTAACTTGTGGAATTTGTTGCCAGAGAATGTTGTCAAAGCCAGTAGCATATCTGGGTTTTTAAAGGGCTTAGATACGTTTTTGGTGGATAGGTCAATTAATGGCTATTAGTCAAGTAGGTTTGGGGAATGTAACCTCTGACTGTCAGGAGCAGGGAGTGGATCACTCCATTATGATCTTTTGGGTACTTCTCTGAAGTGACTAAGAATGGCCACTGTTGGAGGCAGGATGCTGGGCTCAATGGACCACACTGGCCTGACCCAGTATGGCACTTCTTAGGTTTTAAAGCAGTTTTTGCCCAGGGTGTTCTTTGGCAGTAAAGCTCTCTTTTTTAGTGTTTTATTCACAAGGGAGTCACCAATTTTCAGTTAATTCTTTGGAGGTTATTATACAAAAAGCGGCAGTCACGTTAAAATGACATAGCAGCACAGGTGATCAGCCAAGATTTATTTCCAAGCAAAACAATTTGATCCTTGCCTTCATAGCCTTGAGGCTAGACTACTGCAAGAAGTAGCTTTGATGGCGATCTATGTGGGGCTGTCCTTGATTATCTTGGTTTGGGGTGAGAGGTCATCAATATGATACTTTGCTCGCTCTCTCTCTTTTTTTCATCCAACCCAGGTCCTGCAGGCTCAGTGCTTACCCAATACCTGGCTACTGTCAGGGAATGGGTGAGCCAATTGAAGCTGAATTCTGACAAGACTGAAGTGATGATGGCTGGCCGGTCCTATGACTGGGAAGGGATTGTGACGACACCTGTCATTGATGGGATCTGGCCTCCTCTGGCTGATCGGGTTCGAAGCCTTGGAGTGCTTCTGGATTGTCAGGTTGTGGCAGTAGCCAGGAGTGCTTTTCACCAACTCCATCTGGTGGAAAGGCTGTGGCCTTTTCTTTCTGATTTGGATCTGGCCACTGTCATCCATGCTTTCACCACCTTGACGCTAGATTACTGCAACACGCTCTACATGGGGCTGCCCACCCTTGAGACTGTTCAGAGGCTGCAGCTGGTGCAGAATGTGGTGACTCAGCTCCTTTCGGGGACGAGTCCCCGGGAACACATTACACCTGTGCTCTGAAGTCTGCACTGGTGGCCTATAGCGTTCTGGGCACAATTCAAGGTGCTGGTTTTGACCTTTAAAGCCCTAAATCCAGGCTATGACATCGAGACTGAGCTTGTGGCCTTGGTCAATGACCTTTGTCAAGAATTGAATCACAGTCGTTTGACCCTGTTGATTCTGTTAGATCTATTGTCTGCTTTTGATACTGTTGACCACGAGTTGTTGGTGACTTATCTTCGGGACCGAGCTGGGGTGGGCGGGACTGTTCTTGAATGGTTCCGCTCGTTCCCCACCGGAAGAACTCGGAGAGTGGTGCTCAGGAAACATTTTTCATCTCCCCGGGACTGACTCCCGCAGGGTTCCATCCTGTCCCCTCTCCTGTTCAACGTATATATACAGCCGCTGGGCAAGGTCATCTGGAGCTCTGGAGTTCGGTGTCGTCAATATGCTGACGACACCCAACTCTCTCTCTCCTTTTCATCTGACCCAGGCCTTGCAGACTTGGTGCTTACACGATGTCAGGTAGCTGTGGGAGACTGGATGAGGGTGAGACGACTGAGGCTGAATCACGACAAGACAGAGGTAATGCTAGTGGGGAAGGTGGTGGGTTTGGCGTCCCCCATCATTGATGGGGTCCACCCCCACTGGTTCCTCAGGTTCAGAGCTTGGGAGTGTGTGAGGTTCAAAGGGAAGGGAACGGAAGGAGGGGCAAGGATGGGTCCCTTTTCCGAATACCAGCAAGACCTGGTTGTGTAAAAAAGCCCTCAGGATCGATGGTGATCTTTATCCTTAACAGGATCGAGCCTAGACCATCACTGGGCCCGGGAATCAGTATAGCCACCGACCCACACGCCCAGCACCCAACGCACCCATGGACTGAAGTGAGGGACCAGGGGAGCCCAGGGGCAACATACAAGAAGGAGCAATGGTACAGGGAGGACACACAAGCCCGATTCACCCACACTACACACACGCCAAGTGGGGGGATGGGAGACATGCACAGGCGAGGAGAGGAAACACGAGGGACCCAAGCACACCTACAACGCACTCACCTTATGCACTCTAGTTAAGGATTTCAAAAGGGTTCTGCAAACCACTCAAATACTGCAGGGCCAGTCTCTCAGGGCAAGCACTGATTACCGGTGCCTTTGGGATGCCGGCTAACTCTTTTTATAACCCCTAGCCCTGCCCTCACGGCTATCCCTGTTTTAGCAGGTGCTCTGAGCACCTGGGTGCCTCTGCGTTACTGCGCATGCGCTTATTTCCCTTGGTGGCGTCAGCCGTGAATCTCCGCTCCTCTGGAGCGGCTTGCATTTCCTGCAGAGGGGTGGTTATGTCTGCCTGCTGCTGCACCGTGCCCGATGACTGTGGGGATGAGGGCCATGGCCGTCCGGGATACCCAACGCTCCCACGTGCTGGTAGCCGCTTCCACGATGTTCCCCTTCCCCAGTACGAGCACCTACAGCTCTGCCTAGATGCCCAGGTTGGGATTGTGGCAAGGAGAGCTTTCTAACAATTACATCTGTTGTGACGGCTTCGGCCATATGTCTCAGACTCCGACCTGGCCACTATCACCCATGCTTTCATTACCTCAAGATGGGACTATTGTAACGTGCTCTATGTGGGGCTGCCCATGGTGATGGTTCAGAGACTGCAGCTGGTGCAGAATGAGGCGGCTTGCCTCCTTACGGGGACGGATCGCCAGAAGCACATTACACCGGTGCTCCATTCTCTGCACTGGCTCAACAAACAAACAAACAAACATACATATATGTAAAGAGACTGCCTGTCCTACCATGTTACATCGCAGCCCCTACTGTCGGCTGGTGGCGCCTTTTTGCAGGTTCCATCTGTTATCCTTATCCGTAGGATAGGGGTGCGCAGGAGGGCGTTCTTGGTTGCTACCCCAGTTTTATGGAATTCCCTTCCCCGGGAAGTTTGCTTGAGTTCGAGCCTGGGCATCGTCTGGAGGTGGTATAAAACTTTATTATTTGAAAGGGCATTTGGTGGGTGGGGATGAAGTTGGTTGGGTTATTAGGTAGGGTGGGAGATTTGAGGAGAGATAGGGAGGGAGCGTTTTAGTGTACAGATTTTTATTTTTGTTTTAGGATTGTAAGCCACTCTGAGCCCTTGAGGAGAGGGGGGGTATAAATCTGAAAAATAAATAAATTGCTGTTCAGAAGGTGCAGTTGGTGGTGGGTCACCAGGTGAACATTGCATCAGTGCTCTGGAGACTGCACTGGCTGCCAGTAACTTTCCAGGCACAATCCAACAAGGTGCTGGTTTTGACATATAAAGCTCTACATGCCTTGGGCCTCAGGTATCTGAAGGACTGCCTCTTCCTTTATGTTCCATCGCAGCCAGTTGGTGCCTTCCTGATACTACCAACTGCTTGTGAGGTTTGTACAACAAGGGCACGCAGAGAGGCATTCTTGGTGGCTATTTCACAATTATGGAACTCCCTTCCCTTGGAGGTCCACTTAAGTCCGAGGCTGCTCATCTTTTGGAAGAGATGCAAGACCTATTTTGCCCGCCATTTGTCAGGAAAAAGTTGGGTGGGTTTGGGTGGAGGGGTGAGGGCGAGAGTTGGAGGCTGGGGGAGGTTAGGGGTTTTAAAATGTTTATTTATATTTGTTTATACATGTTTTTAGGTTATATTTTTTATATCTTTATAAGCCACCCTGAGCCTTTGTGGGAAGGGTGAGGTAAAACACTGAATACCTGTGTTACAAATCACTACCTGGGGTAAGGTAGTTGTGGATCACATTGGACTTCAATCAACTAAAATTTTATACTAATCAATGTATTTCTAAGGAGGATAACAAATTTGCATTAACAAGTTTTATACATTTCTTCTACCAAATATATCCCCTTTTCTATTTCAAGATCCTATCCATTGAAAAATTACTATGACCATGGACAGTGGTGAAAGTCAGTGGCAACAACAATAAAGCCATCTTGACTGGACAAATAACAGCTCTACAGAACAATAATTCAAGTACCAGTCCCATTTCTCCATCACACAACTCACTGCAAATTACTATGGATGCAATGCAAAACCTCACCAGCCTGAGAATCAAGCCACACCCCCTCGCCCCACCCGAGTGCAGTCACCCTGCTAATCTGCACCCTGAGCACAGTGCACATTTTAAAAAAATAATAAAAAAATCTAATAAGTTAGCCTACCATAAAACATGCCTGCCCCAGGAAATTTATTACAGCGTCACAGCTCTCTGCCGTTAAAGGTCACTTAATAGTTTTGTGACTTTCTACGAAGTACAGCTCTGGAAGTGCTGTCACTTGCGTTAGCACACTTCTTTTGGTTGGTGATTGAACATCCTAGGAATTTATAATGGAGCACAGACCTCTTCCCCCTCTTGCTACACAGATACAAATGTAGGGCTGAAGCGGCAACTCCTTTTTCCACACTGATATTTCATTCCGCCATTTCAGAAGTGCTTGCAACTTCCCACAGCTTTTCCACCGGCATTCCGCTAATTCTGCGCCCTTTGCTTTGTGAAATCAGAATTATTAGGAAGTGTCGGAATAATCTCAGAAAGTGTCAGAAGAAACATTGTTCTGCTACTTTTGCACCATGACTGCATGTCAGAAAGTGCCGGCGGAAATAGTGGAATGAATCTCTCTATCACATTATGCCGCTCATTGTAGAAGAGCTGTTTCAGTCTGAAACTAACGAGGCAGTTTGTCATTTCAGCCCTAAATTATGTTACAGGGACTAAATTTTACTCACATTTTAAACTGCTTGATAGCCTGAGAGATTGGCATGCTGACCCTTTTTTGTCCAATTCCAATTGCTCAAATGTCACCATCATAACAATAATTGTCAGCCATGTTGGCAATCTCACAACAGAATCCAAAGCATTGTTCCCCAAGAGGTGCGTGGGGAATAGACTTTTTCAGGATGACATGAGACAGAGGACAAGGTTCAGAAGTCAGAAGAACATTGTCAGAAGACTGGGAGAAGTCAGACCCCAATCTAACCACCCAATGCAAATGTTGTGTGAAAATTTGTTTACCACTCCTGTTTCATCCAATAAGGTCACTAGTTGGCTGCAGAAGTAGTCCAAATGGACAGAAATGAAAACACAGGTAAGTAATCAATCCCTCACTGGTCTCTTAGCACTTCACTACCCCTTGCATGTCTTTCACTGCCATGTTTTATGGAGTAGGGCTGAGATGAGAGCAAGTGTTCCCATTTCCCAGGAAAATACCAACCTTTAGGAAATGTTTGCAAGTGTTTGTTGGTACTTTGTTAATCTCTGGTGAAGTATGGTATGAAAGAGGTAATTGGTAGGATTCGGAACAAAAAGAGTGATGAGCAGGTCCAATGGTGTAAGGTCATTGTTAGGATGTTATTACATTATTATGATGTTGTGTTTTTTTGGTTGTATATGTATTTATACATTTATATGTATATTTAAATGTTTGTCCTGATGTGTTCGGCCATGGTGAAAGCCAGTGCCAATAAAGTTTGATGATGATTGGTGATTCCGCGCTTCCACCATTATCAATATTGGCACCTGTTTTGTTTTTTTTGTCGTTTCCTATAAATTTCATCACTTTCCAGCAATTTTTGTCGTTTTTTATCACTCGCATTTTTTCATCGTTTTTGTCATTTTCATCACTTTTTGGGACTTTTAGAGCAGTTTTACAGCAATTTCCAGCACTTCTGTGGCACTTTTGCATCTCCACAGCCCCTGTGGGAGCACGTCGGGCAAACATGGGGCTTGTGATCGTCCCTGTAGCAGGTCTGCTCAACTCACCAAAAATAATGACAAATGGCAAAAACAGTGGAAAAGCTAGTCATTTTTCACATGACACAAATGAAGGCGAATGACACATTGCAAAAGGAAACCGCGTTTGCCATGGTTTGTCGTATCAGGCCTATATATGAAGGCATGGGGTGTGGGAAATGCATAGGGGGAACTGCAGACTTCATTTTGCAGAGCTGTCAGCATGACACCCTTTACAAGCAACAACATGTTAAAAATGCCATAAGGTGATAGATGCTCAATGGCTTTTGCTCTGTGCCCCAGTAGCTGAGCTACTGATAAAGATGTTAGGCAGTTTATAAAACAAAATTAATCAACATAATAGCTTAACAAAAAAAATAATCTAAAACATACCTAATAATTTACCTAACAGCTAAAATTTAAACTTTGACACAGTAGTTATAAAACGTTACTCTTATTTTGTTTAAATCAAGTAAAAAAGTTCCTAAAACAAATCACTGGACAACCACCAAATAGTTTTTTCAGTATTGGTCCAAAAATTAAATTTTAGTAAAAGAAGAAAGGTATTACCTCTAATATTATCCATAAATAATTATCATCCTCCACTTCGTTTTCTTCACAAGTACACTTTGTCAGTATACGGTATACCTAGCCATCTACCATTTACGACTGCAGAGTCCATCAAACTAAAACATGCTCTTGTAATTTCCTCCCTTAATTTGTAATTTTGTACTAAGATTAAATATGACTCCAATCCAAAGGAACTTTTAAAGAGATTCAAAATGGGAGGCACCTGCAACAATCTCTACTTTTATACTTATCATCATCATAACTTTGTGATAGCAGTTACCAACACAGAACAAAACATAATATAATACACAAATACAAAATTGTGGGGGAATTCCCATGTAAGAACAGATTAATCACTCTGGGCAGCTTTCCTCATCTTAGGCCGCTTTTAAACGAGGTGCTTAAAAGTGCCTCCTGAGCCCCGCGTTCAAGGAAAAGCCATGTGGGGAGTGTTTACATGCTCCCTGCGCTGCCGGAAGTGACGTGCTCCCCGTTGTTGGCAGTGGCTGGAAACGAGGGCCTTTGAAGAGGTGCATTCTGAAAACCTCACTTTTCAGACTTTCAGAACGCACCTCTTCAAAGCCCCGCATCTCCAGCCGCCGCTGCTGCTGACAATGGTGAGCACGTCACTTCTGGCAGCACGGGGAGCATGTAAACACTCCCCGTGCGGCTTTTCTCTCAGCGCGCCGCTGCCGACAACAGGGAGCACGTCCCTTCCGGCAGCACGGGGAGCATGTAAACACTCCCCGTGCGGCTTTTCTCTGAACACGGGGCTCAGGAGGTGCTTTTAAGCGCTTCATTTAAAAGTGGCCTTAGGCCGCTTTTACACGACAAAAATGGGTTCTTATAAGTGCTCAAGATGATGCTGGGTGTTATAAATATTGAAGTTTTGTAATGTGTGAACGCACTATTCCCCTTTTATGTAGCGAGATCTCGCAGTCTTGTAAGACCCATCAGATGAGACTCACAAGGCTGTGAGTTTTTGTCACAAGATATATATATATGTATGTGCGCGTGTGTGTGCGCGAATCACTCAACTCAACTCCTCTACTACCTCTAATACACATACACACATATACACACACACACACACACACACACACACCAATGTGACTGGTATTGCCTATATATTAGGGGTGGGACCCCGGGCCAAATACCGGCTACCGGATTTACCGGTTACCGGTTTCCCGAAAACCGGATTCCCGGTTTAAATCCGGTATACCGGTACCGGATTTATTGCATTGGTTTCAATGGGGCGCTGTGTCCCCATTGAAACCAATGAAATAAATTAAAATAAATTCCCTCCCCCTCCCAGGCTGCGCGGGTGGAAGGGGGGACACCCCCCACCCACCCTGCCCAGCCTGGCTTTTTGTTTAACAAAAGAGTAAGCGACCCCCGAGGCGAGGCGAGGCCCCCCCCCAGCACCAGCGGCCGCGGCGTCCCCGCAGCCGCCGGTAAGTATGACCCTGACCCGATCCCTGGGGGGGGGGTTTAACACCCCCCCCCCCTCCAGGGATCACCCCTACTAAAGGCTCAGTGCGCCGCTTCACTTACCTTTGGGAGCTCCGGCGGCGGCGGGCGGTCCGGCGGCCTCAGCGCCGGCTGTGGCTGCCGGCGTCAGGACGCTGTAGGCCTTCCGGTGAACTTCCGGGTTTCACCGGAAGGCCTAGAACGTCCTGACGCCGGCAGCCACAGCCGGCGCTGAGGCCGCCGGACCGCCCGCCGCCGCCGGAGCTCCCAAAGGTAAGTGAAGCGGCGCACTGAGCCTTTAGTAGGGGTGATCCCTGGAGGGGGGGGGGGTGTTAAACACCCCCCCCCAGGGATCGGGTCAGGGTCATACTTACCGGCGGCTGCGGGGACGCCGCGGCCGCTGGTGCTGGGGGGGGGGCTCGCCTCGCCTCGGGGTCGCGCTTACTCTTTTTTTAAACAAAAAGCCAGGCTGGGCAGGGTGGGTGGGGGGTGTCCCCCCTTCCACCCGCGCAGCCTGGACTCGGGGAGGGTTTTTTTTAAAAAAACTTTTTGGCTGGGGCTTTAAATTTTTTTACATTGCAGCCATTTTTAAATGGCTGCAATGTAAAAAAAACCGGTACCCAGAAATCCGGTACCGGGTCCGGATTACCGGGCCGAATCCGATAATGCCGGTACGCCCGATACCGGCATTATCGGATACCGGATTCTACCGGTTTCCCACCCCTACTATATATATAGGCCTGTGTACACGTCAGTCAACAGGCACCTGTGATCCACAACGGCCTGGAGATTTATTGAGAATGCCTGCTTCCAGTTCAGATAGTCCGTCTCGGCGTGTGGGGGCCGGATGATAGGGATGTGGATGCTGTCTATCGCTCTGATACAATGGGGGAAGCCCATGTCCTCGAAGCCGCAGATCACAACCTTGGGATCCCAGAGCTGGATGACCCGCTCAAGTAGCAGCTCCACTATCAGGTCACACACGTTGTGGAGCGCCCTGTTAACTGTGGCAGTCCCCACACTGAACTGCTCCCCAACGCTCCGACATGAATCGGGGGTTGCCAGCCTCCACACCGCCATGGCCAATCGTATCCCTGGGGCAGCGGATACCACCAGGAGTCCCCCTGTTGCTACCGACTACACCGGCATCCTACTGCATGCCCGTGGCATATCACGACCGGAATGCCTGGTCCTTCTTGGGGAGCTGGGCTTGCTACCCCCCAATGTTGGTGGACCACGACTGACCGGGACCCCTACTGCATTGGAGCTGGACACCCTGCGAGTGGTGCTGAACCTACCGGATGTCAGGGCTGCAGCTGCCACGGAGAACCACCTCCTGTCCTGCTTCATGGTGGATGTGCAAATGCGTTCCTAGGGATTCCGCAGGGGCCTATTCATCTGGGAGGGGCCGATGTCCAGGGGCCGATGTTTAACGAGCACCCTGCAGCCTCTCCCTGAGCTGGGCGTCCGCCCACCCTCCTGCTCCGTGGCAACATGTTCCCCATGACTGTGCTGTGCCTTGCCTCCCCTTGGACAGTGGTGCTCCTCCCCAGTGTACTGTGCGACCCATTTGGTCAGTTGTCCCGTCTGCCGGAATCCATCACAGCTTCTGTATGCACCTGCCTCCATCCCGGTTGTGTTATTGACCACCTCCGTCCCTCTTTGAGTGGGTACACTGATGCTCCTATCTGATGGTTGCGTGGAACGCGCACAGGCCCATGATCACCCGTTCACCGGCCGTTGCTTGTCCGTTCCCACCCCCCTTTTACCCCATCATGAATAAAGACCTTGCCTGTGACTACCTCCTATTGTGCTTTTGTGACTGTGTGCTGCTCCGATCGCCCCTCCCATGACTGCATCCTTTCCCATGTGTGTGTTTGTGTGATCGGGGTCCGGGGGGGTTGTGCTTGGGATCAATGGGGCTGTCTGGTAGCAACCTGTGGTGTGTGATGCGTTCCCCTGGGGCTCCCTCAGGGATTGTGGGTTCGGTCTGTGTATTGGTGGGGGCCCAACGTGTCCTGTTGACTGCACCGTCCTTGATCTGTCGGTGGCCACCTGGTGTCCAGTGACCCTGTGCGGGCCCCCTTCCTCTGTACAGCCCCCTAATGTTCCCTGCGGTGTTGTTGTTAACCACCTCGGGATATCGGCTGCGTGTGCCACGGGTGTGCTGGTGCTGTCCCATGGCAGTGCTCACCGTTTTGCATCAGTACATGGGAGGGTGCTGGCCCCAACCCCTTCCTAGCGGCTACTGTTGCCCTGCAGGCCTTGACAGACACCATCCTCAGTGCCGGGCATTTGTTTCCCATTGGTTGGGCTCCCCGCTGGGACTGCCCCGCCTATCGCCACTCCTGTCACCCCCTGTTGGTTCCCACCATCTGCACTGTTGGGGATGGATGGGCAGCAGGAGAGACGGGCTCCTGCCCGTGAATCCGGCCTTTTTCTGGCCCACCAGTTGCCTGCCCGTGTTACCACTTGATCCAAGCCGGTGGGGTGGTGACATGGGTGACGCGGGGTCCGTGTTGGGGGTGTGTGTGCTTATTGACCCCTTCTGACCGGCACACTTTCCATGCACCCTTTCCCCTTCTCCCTCTCCTTTTTCCTTTCTCGCTACTCTGGTTGTGTTCCTGGCTGTGCTTTGCTTGGGACAGATGGCCGGCCAGCTCCAGCGTGTGGCCTCGGAGCTCCGTGCTGGGGCACGGCTGTANTATATGTATTTATACATTTATATGTATATTTAAATGTTTGTCCTGATGTGTTCGGCCATGGTGAAAGCCAGTGCCAATAAAGTTTGATGATGATGCTGTCTCTTATACACATCTAGATGTGTATAAGAGACAGGCTCCATGCTGGGGCACGGCTGTACAAGGAGATCAGTGAGTGTGCTGCTTGTGTGCGGGGCCCTCTCCCCTGATGTCTGTGTGGGGTTCCACGTTGTTGGTGCTCTTGGACCATCCTAATGGTTCGCCCCCTCTCCCTCAGTGCAGGCAATGATAGCAGAGTGGACCAGGGAGCACGAGGAGGTGCTCCAGTTCCTCCTGCACCTCCTACATCGGGTGCACCAGCTCGACTGTGCTCGGGCAGATCGCTGGAGTAGGGTACGGGGTCTTCGTCCCTACTGAGGTTAGGGATCCGCCCCACCAACCCACTCCATGCCGGCTCCCCAGCTCCCTAATCTCTATCTTTAAAGTGGTTATGCTCCCTTCCCCGGTAGCGTGTCTTCTCCATCTGTTTGTGCTGTTCTTGTGTGGGCGCCTCAATGTGGTTGTGCCCCATTGCCTGGCATGTGCAGGGTGTGTAGCGTCCCCCACCCCCACTCCTTCCTTTTGTGCTGTTCTCTTGTGTGGGCGCCTCATTTTGGTTGTGCCCCGTTGCCTGGCAGGTGCAGGGTGTGTAGCGTTCTCCCGCCTCCCCCCCAGTGGATGTGCTGCAGCTCTGTCGGATCCTTTGGGGTTGACCCTGGGTTCCTTGTCCTGGTGGTTGTGGCCACTCGGCTGACTGTCTTGCCTTCCGTGTGTTCCCCTCCGGCCCTGTCTCGCTGCCCCCCATTCCCTGTAGTCCCTTTGGTCGGGGATCTGTTCCCTTGCCCCCTCCCTGCCTTGGTGTTGGTCTTCCCCTTCAGCCACGCGCATCAGTTGTTGGTGTTTTGAGAGCAGCAGTGGCTTGGCTGGCGGTTGGTGTGTTCTGGGGTCCTCCCCCCTACTGTCCCCTGCCCCTGGCTGTGGTGTGCGCTTCCATCCCTGCCGCCGTGACCGCCTGTGTCCTGTTCCCGGCTCGTTTTATGGGGGTCTTGGGATTGTGTGTGCGAGGGCTTTGCTGGGGTGGGGTGGGGGGTTGTGTGTGCGTGGTGGAGTCCCCTGATGCTTTGGGGGTGTGACTTTCTCCCCCAGGACTCTTTTTCACCCCGCCCCGACCCTGGGGTCCCCCCGCCTCCTTGGCCATACAGCCCTTCCCTGTCTGGTTGTGTTCATGGTTGTGTGTGGGCTGGTTTTTTTGGGGGGGGTGTCCGTGGTGCCTAGCTGTCTGGCCTCTATCATGGGGCTGGTCAGGGGCTGCTACTTTGTGTCTCCTGTCATCCCTATTCCCTCCAACCCCGCCCGTCCAGGGTCTGGCAGTTCAGGGGCGGTGCTGCGTGACGCGGCTTCTTTTGCCCTCAGTCAGCCATGTTGTCACATTGCTGTGCTGGGCGGGGTTTCCCCGCTGTTTGCTGCCTCGGCTATCCATGTAAATGTCATGGGTGTTTGCATGGTGTTTCCAGGGGTGGGTGTTTGCCTGCTGGGTGTGTGCCAGCCCCTCCCCTTCCATCCCACAACCCCCTGCAGCGCTGTCCATGTAAACATCTTCTGGCTCAGCATCGCCTGGTGTTCGCTGGGTGTGCTCACCCACCCATATCTACCCACCGGGCCGGTGGTGGCGGCAGTGTAAAAAAGGCCTATGTTGGCTAGAAATAACAAATTCAGATTCTAAATATGTGTGGAAAGAGAATTTGGAAGCTATGGTCAATAAAGCTGGCTTCTCCTTGGCCTTTCTGTATACCTTACTGCAATCCAGGATTTAAAAAGTAATGGAAACTTGATTGAGGGACATCTATATTCAAAAAGATCTAGCTGCAGTTGCAGCAGTTAAAATCTCTTGGTTTAGTAAATATAAGGTGCAGTACCAGCTGGAACAATATTTGAAGATATTAAGTAACTTCACTATTTGGAGAGCTTTAACTTTACTGCGATTCCAGATGATGCCATCAAGAATAATGGAAGGTATATTTAACAATGTTCCTTATGAGCTACATTATTGTTTGTGTTCTACCCAACAAATTGAGGATCTTCCTCATTACCTATTTAAATGTCCCTTTACAAATAGTGCAAGATCAAAATTCCTTAACCCTCTTTAAGAAGGTAAATCCCATTGGAATACCCATTTAAAGCGGTTGTATTTTCTGGCAAGTCCACAGGATCATATTATATGAAGAATGGCCAACTTAGTACATGCTCTGATGGTGGAAAGGCATAACCATCAAGCTAAGTTGTGCAAGAAATCTTGATTAATTCCAGTACTGGTGAAATATCAGAGTTGTCTCATTGGGTTGATGAACTTATGGAAAGTTGATTTTGTTTTGTTGTTTTAAAACGGTGTATAAATTCCTTTGTTTATTATGTAATATATATATTGTCAATGACCTATGGTCAAGACAAATAAAGCTTGATTCAATTTGAATATATTCATTAATGATCTGAAAAAGGGAGTAAAAAGTGAGGTGATCAAATTTGCAGATGACACAAAGTTATTCAAGGTAGTTAAAATTCAAGCGGACCGTAAGGAATTGCAGGAGGATCTTGCACAACTGGGTGACTGGGCAACTAAATGGCAGATTACATTTAATGTTGACAAATGCAAAGTGATGCACATAGTGAAAAATAACCTAAACTATATGTACAGAATGTTGTGTTCCAAATTAGGGGTTACCACTCAGGAAAAGGACTCACTGGGGACAATACAGTGAAATCCTCAGCTTAATGTGCAGTGGCGGCCAAAAAAGCGAACAGGATGTTAAGAATTATTTGGAAAGGAATAGAGAATAAGACTGAAAATATCATAATGCCTCTTTATAAATCTATGATGTAACTTCACCTTGAATAGTGTGTGGAGTTCTGGTTGCCCCATCTCAAAAAAGATATAGTAGATCTAGAAAATGTACAAAAAAGGACAACAAAAATAATAAAGGGTATGGAACGGATTCCGTGCAAAGAGAGGTTTGATAGGTTATGACTCTTCAGCTCAGAGAAGACACGACAGAGGGAATTTATAGAAGTTTATAAAATCATATGTGGTATGACTAAATAGGGAACACTCTCAAATAGTACTAGAACTAGTACTCTCAAATAGTACTAGAACTAGTGGACACTCCATGAAACTAACTGGTGGTAGATTTAAAACAAAATAAAACAAAGCATTTTTTCACTCAATGCAAAATTAACTTGTGGAATTTGTTGCCAGAGGATGTGGTCAAGGCCAGTAGTATAGCTGGATTTTAAAAAGAATTTGATAAGATCTTGGAAAGTAGGTCCATTAACAGCTATTAGACAAGTAGATTTAGGGGACGTAACTTCTTACTGTTGGGAGCTGGGAGTGGACAACAGGGAATGGACTGCCCATTGTGATTTGATTGGATACTTCTCCCAAGAGTTCAAGATTGGCCAGTGTCAGAGACAGGGTGCTGGGCTGAATGGACCATTAGTCTGATCCAGTATGGCACTATTTAATATTTATTGTTTTACTACCTGCTGGGATTTTACCCATCACTTATTATGAGTTTGAGTACAGGAAGTGAAACAGCATGCTCTCTCTCCAGAAGGAGAAGAATGCCTCATTATACCTCTGGGGATTTTTTTTTCTTTGAGCATACAAAATCAAAGTGCAAAAGCAGAATGAGCAAATGAAAAATAAACTGAATAATCCATCCAGCATGTGCTGTGTGACAAACAGTAAAGTTTCCTTAACACCTCTCCATTACAGCTAAGGGCTTTTTGAATTTATAGGTTTAAATAAAAAATGCAAACTCCACTTAATATTGCATAACTTACAACTATTCAGTTTTTGAGAACAATAAAATATCTGTCTTTGGCAGTGGTGGTCAGGGAGTAGAAAAAAATGAACAACAAACTGGTTTTTACCTTCAGTGAGACACAGAAAACACCCCTAAAATAAGTCTTCCTGCAGGTGTCTCAAACTTCACTGTGGTTTTACATATGAAGTCATGAACCGGCATATTTTATATAAATGATACCAACTTCATCAATAAGGTTAATCTTTCTTAGCATTTATTCTTTTGTATTAGAAAAAGATACACTACTATGGTAATGGTACCTAAAATGTCTGTGTAACTGTAAAGGTTGTGCCAAGTTAAATCAATGTTCTCAAATCTCAAGATTTATTATGTCACTAAGCTGGTCACTGCATGTGTTGGGCAGACATTTGTCACCACTTCAAGACAATATCGCACCACTGCAGACACACATCTAATGTGGCTTTCACTGCCTTCTGATACACCAGTTAGTAGCCTCTTCTGGAGAAACAATACCAGACACAGGGAATTAATGGTCTGCACTGGTATAACTGATGCTGTACCCCCAAAGTAGTAGTAAAAGTTTATTTGTTTGGACTAAGTCATAACAAAATTAATTCACCACATATAAAAGAACAATTAACACAAAAAACACAGAAACACAGCATAGCAATAAAGGTCAAGAGTCACTTAACCATAAAACATAAAAACATAAAATTAGACTGCTCTAACCCCCCAAACATAAATGTCCATGCAAGTCATTCAAACAACCCCTCAAGGGAATTCCCAGCAACCCTCCTGTCTTGCAGGGAGCGCCTATGAGCAGCAAGAACATGTGCCAAGTTACCAACCTTCAAAGTAGTCTGAACTGAAGGGCTTGCCAGCAAGAATGATAATTTCAAAGCAGTATCCCAGTATAATTTACCTACAATTAGGGGAGTCAATAATTTGGATCGAATATCTGCTGATGCTGCACATCTAACTAGATAGCACGGAAGGTCCTCAATCTGACCCGAGTGACAAAAACACAATCTCTGGTCATATGGAATATCCTTGTAATGACCAGCACCATAGAGGGCATCTGTTTGAATCTCAATAAAGTGAGCTCCCTGCGTAACGTGTAGCTAACTACCGCAGTCAAATAATGCTCCAGCTGATGTTGGGATTTGAATTTGCCATACCAAGGGGCTGATTTAGCTGAGAGTATCGCAGCCAGATCAAATTGTGCAAGAACATCTTAAAGTCTGGTCTTAATTATAAATTTAGCTCTGCTTCGACGCATACCTGAAGGAAAAAAAAAAAAAAAACCTCGACAGAGAAGCCAGCTAATAATTCAGAGAAGCCAGCTAAATAATTCCCCTGGAGTTTGAGAACAATATCATTAATAAAAAAATTAAAAAGAAAAGGGGCAAGTACACATCCCTGTTTAACGCCGTTTGAGGATTGTATGAGTTCGGAAAGGGAACCAGCCTATGTTAATCTTACTTTAAGTAAGGTATTGCTATAGAGTCCTCTGACAACGAACAAAAAAGTCTCTTGTCAATATTGGTAGATTCAAGTTTTGCCCATAACAGCTGTCTATCGATCAAATCAAAGGCAGACTTGAGCTCAACAAAAACTGAAAAAACGTTTCCTTTCTGAATATGCGCACTCTTATTGACAAGGTACAAAACAATAATCAATGGTAGAGTGCCCTGCATGGAAGCCCATTATTTTCTTCAGCCCATAATTCAAGCTTCCCCAAAAGGAAGTTAGCATAAATTTTAGCAACAATATCTATTAAACCAATGGGTCTATAATTAGAGGGCAGATTTCTATTGCCTTTCTTGAAAGTAGGAATAATAATGCTGAGGTTCCATCCAATTGGAACGTGACCAGTACAATTTATATAATCAAACCGTTTTCTCAAGATGGGTATCCACCAGTCCAAATTCACTCAAAATAGTTCCCCAGGGATGCCATCTCCCCCCTGGGCCTTATTTAGAGACAACTGAATAAGCAATGCCCCAATTTCAGAACCATGCACCGGTTGCCAAACTGGGAGGTCATTTAATATTAAGTCTGAAAGGGAATTTGAAGGAGCATCCAGGATTTTATTAAATATGGCAGAGAAGTGAGCACACTATGTTTCACTGGAGGTGTTAGTCATGAGGGGGGAATAGTTTCCCACCAAACCCTGACTGACTAGAGACCAAAATTTGGGAGTATCTTTAAAATCTAAAACTGTTTTCAGACAGGTCCACAGAAAACGCTGGTGATTAGCCTTCTTAACTTCTAACATTTTTGTATATGGACTCTTAATTCGGAGATAGTTATCAATAATGCAAGGAGACTTGTCTGATTTAATATGCCTAGCGGCCTTGTGAACAACTGACCTAAGGGCTCTTCATTCCTTATCAAACCAAGAAGGCTGAGGTGTTCTTTTGGGGGGAAAGGTTAGAAGAAAGGACTTCATTTCTAATTTTGTCCGTAATTTGACTAAATCTAAGCGGAAGTTTACCTGCGGAAGAATCATCAAGATAAAAAAGGAAGTAGACTATTGGATAAAGAATGCAAATTAGGTATGCCTGGAATTGGCTAAGAAACCCAGACCCAATAATACAATCAGGAATCACGTAGTCTGTAAATGATCTTAAAAGAGAACAATAAGACATATAAAGTAAATGACATTAGAAATCCTAAGAGTTATATATGAGAGAAAAGCCCTTTTAAAGGAATTGAATTGACAAATCCTCTTGAATTGGCAAATCTTACCTATTATTAAAAGGTAAAATGCAAGTTTTATTTATTTATTTATTTATTTATTTAAAAAAACTTTTACCACGGCCCTCCTGCCAGGCAGCCCGGGGCGGCTAACAAAATCAGTTAATACAGTAAAATATATAAAAACATTAAACAACAAATAACGAACGAAACCCAAATAACAAACAAAACCCAAAACACCCACCCCCACCTCCACCCTCACCCCTCGCCCTCACCAAATGCCTGACGGAACAGCCAGGTCTTACAATTCCTATGGAACCCAGGGAGGTCTGAGGCCAGATGGGCCTCCACAAGGAGGGAGTTCCAAAGGTGCGGTGCGGCCCCCAAGAATGCCCTGTCCTGCGTGGCCCCCCGGGAAACCCAGGGGACCTCCAGGTTGTGGTGGAGAAGTGGTGAGGGCTCCTCGATGGAAACTCTGCTGTGGTCCACATGTCCCACAGACAGAGTCCCAATGCTGAAGAGTTGTGAGCTGCGCGGATAGTGAGCTAGCAATTGGGATCAACCTTTATAGATCATTCTGTTACTGTAATAGCAAATATGGCAACCCCTTATGATTATTCATCAGACTTTAGCAATAAGTATGATTTCTAGCTAAATATGGGGATCGTTTGTTGCACCATCCAATCCAATCAAATCCATCCTCTTACTTCCCCTTTTCTCTGATCTGTCTCTCAGGCCTTTCTTTTTCCCTTTCCCTAATTGGCATAATTCCAAGTGATGGAGAGTTCAGGCCTGATGGCCCTTCCCTATTTTACTCTCTTGTATTAGCATGATTTTACTTAGGTCAGACGAGCAAACACAAAGCAAGCAAAACCTAACTTTCTACTCCTATCAAGCAAGCAAACCGGGGCAAATAAAGTTTTACACACTTAGTTCTGGTTTGGGATATGAGAGAGAGAGAGAGTTTTGTCTCACCAGTTCCTTTCCTTCAACTCCCATCGTGTTGCAAGGGAGACACCTGCTTTATTCCCCAACACATCATGCTCTTTTTGAGGGAGAGTTCATTATTGACTAGGAAGGTATTTAAATTAAATAAATGCTTAACTTATCATGCTTAAGCACAAGTAAGCCCTACTGGAGTAAATACTTAAGATTTTTAAATGTACTTATGCACACCATGCTTTCCATCTCGTAACTAAGCGCCACCACTGCCAGTACCAACATAGTGAGCTTGGGCTGGTGGAAGGAGTCACCTCACCAGGATCTGACTCTGTCTCCACTTTGAGGGTGCAGGCAGGGATGAGGAGAATGGACTACCATAAGGGCTGGGGTGTTGTTGTTGTTGGGGTTTTTT
>QEPC01001417.1:1687059-1711996 GCA_003113815.1 Sphenodon punctatus
GGGGAGAAGAGTCTGCATGCGTGTTTGTGAGAGTGAAAGGGGGGGGGAGAAAAGTGGATGTGTGTGTTTGTGAGAGAGTGGAGGGAGAAGAGTGCATGCATGTTTGTGAGAGAGTTACTGAGAGTTGGGAGCGGGGGCGAGAGTGTGTGTGTGCGTGGGAGAGAGACAGATTGAGTTGGGGGGGAAGGGCGGAGAAGAAGTTGGGAGAACCTTTCCCCAAATACCTCCTGTTTTGGATGTGGAGTCTATGTTTAAAACAAATCACACACCAAGTTCTTCCTCAAACTCCTTTGGCTCTTGTAGAGTTACTCCAAGTTTACACTAGGGTTAGAGGGTGTCAGCAGGCGGGGTCCGCAGCGGTGGCACCCCCGCCTGGTGACCCAGCCGGGGCTCTCTTCAGAACAGCGGGAGCCGGTGGGACGGGCCTCGCAGGCACGGTCGGTAACTCCGCCCCCAGCAGCTGTGCAGGGACAGAGCGCAGAGCTCCCTCACATAGCCACACCCACAGTCCAGACACAGCAAGTGGGGAATCCCCCGCCCCTGTTACGCCACTCTGAGTGCCTGTGGGCGTGTACAGGGGTGGGGCCTGGAGGTTAAAACCCAGCGCCGCTTGTAGAGCGGTGCTGGTGATTCGGAAACCGGCCCTCTGTGCGCGTGAAGCCTGTCTGTCTCGAGAAGCCATGAAGGAGAGAAGTGACTGTTTCCCCTGCCCTGCTTGACTGGAATTCCTTCCCTCTTCCCCCCGAAGTGTGTGGTGAGTGTCTGTGAGAGCGTGTGTGCGACTAGGTGGAACCTTACACCCTCCCCCACCCCTTCCTGGGCCTGTCCCCATCCCTTGTGTGCGCGCATGCCTCCCTGGTTTCTGTTCTGGGTTCTCCCTGCTCTCACAGTACCTCACGAGTGATCCTATTCCCCCCACCTCCTTGGGTGAGTGTGGTAAGTAAGCGCCCTTCGGGGCTGGCCTTGGCGGTACGAAGTCTCTGGCGCCCTATGATGATAGAGGCCCGTTCTCTCCTCGAGAGGTAAGGCCAATCACTATCCTGACGGGCATTAGCACCATCGGCTACCCGTCAGAACCAAGGTACGCCTCAGCCTAGTGAGAGTTTGGTCCCCGTGACACGAGTGTGGATTGGCCCCCTCCCGGTGACAGAGGGGGATAATCATTCCCATTGACCCTAATATAAACAAGTCACTTCATATTTGCACAGCTTAAAAATTGCACAACTTTTAAGTTAAGAGTTCTGTAAAATACACAACTTAAAAGTTGTGCAACATTAATGTGCTGATATATCATATCGCACAAAACCTGGACATTTACCAAAACAAAAAACTTTTGTTAAAAAAACCCCATTAAATGCACAGTTTGTTGTTTGTTTTTTTAACCTTCATCCATCCTTTATTTACACCATGCTCATCACCATGGCACCAGCCCAGCGGTCCCACAGAGGGAGGTCAAATACAATGGAACAGATGGATAACTGGGGGAACGTGTATAATTAAATAAAACCTTGCTAGAATTTAGGCCAGTAGTAAAATCTTTTTTTAATTTTTAAAATAAATTTTCTTTATTTTAACAACATTGCAAACATTGGTATAACCATACCAATACAAACTCGTAACCATAAACCTTAACTCTCTTAACTTTTGGGTTCAGGTAAGTGTTCTTGTGCTATATTTATTTTTACTCTTCATATATAATAGTCAAATAAGTATGCTCGTTGGTCCTCTGGCAGGTCCGATTTAGTCATGACGCACACATCTGGGAACCATTTTGCTGGGTATGCCTCTTTTTTGTCTAGTAGATTCGCTGATATCTTTTCCATTGCAAGATGGTACCACAATCTGTTCATCCACTCTCCTTCTGACAGTTCTGAGGGGTCTTTCCAGTGTAATGCGATATTTTTTTTTGCAGCTTGGATGAAGACTGAACATGATTCTCGATGTTTCCGCAGGGCCCCTACTGCGGGAAATAGGCCCAGTAGAACCACCTCTGGTCTGTATGGCACAGTGAGTTTTGTCATATCCTCCATTTTTTTCCATACCCCTCTCCATAGGGGCTGAACCCGATCACAATCCCACCAGCAATGTGTATGCGTTCCTTGTTCTCCACATCCTCTCCAGCATAATCCTCTCCCCCCTCCCTCTGTATGTCTAAATTGCATTAGTGTCAGATAAATCTAGTTGTTAGCTTAATTTGGCACTCTTTAATTTCTAATGAGTATGCACTATTGTGCATACAATCAATAATTTCTGCTTCTTCCCTGTCTGTTATTTCAATATTTAATTCTCTCAATTTTTGGATGTATTTGAGATGTCTGGGGTACCATATATCTTTTAAAGTCCTGTATATTCGTGCTAATCTCCCTTTTATGGTAGTGTGCTCGAACAGTACTTTCTCTATTGTGGTGAGGTCTCTTATGTAGTTTTCTTTTTTGTTTGCCTTAACTAATGCATGTTTGAGTTGTATGTATTCATTGTATGTATTTATTCTCATTTCAATTTTTCTCTCTAACTCCTCTCTACTGTATATTTCCTTGTCTTTTGTTATATGACTAATTTTCACTAACCCTTTTTCTTTCAATTTTTTCCTTAGGGTTTGAGCCTGTTGTTGTGTTTGAAGACTTAGGAGATCAATAGGTGAGTATGGGAATTGATTTTGGTTAACTTTAATTTTGTTTATTATGTTCTGCCAGGTTGTCCATGTGGCCCACACAAATGGGTGGTCCTGTCACACCTTTTTATTTGGGGTGCCTTCATCTGCTATTATATTCTTTCATTTATGTGAAGTCAGGGCCTGTTCTATTTCTACCCATTTTATGTCTTCTGGTTGATAATACCAGTTATTCAATGCTCCCAGTGTTGCTGCCTTATGATATAAGCGCATGTCAGGGAGGTTTATGCCCCCCTTCTCCTTTGTTCTCATTAACGTTTGTTTGTTGACTCTTGGCTTATTCCCTTTCCAAATTATCTCCTTCATTAGTATGTCACATTCTTTGAAAAAGTTGTCTGGGAGCTGAATGGGTAGTGCTAGCATTTTGTAAATGATCTTTGGCAGTAATATCATTTTAAACAATTCACCCTTCCCAGCCATGAACAGGGTAGGTCTTTCCACTCCGCTGCTTCTCTACTTAGTTGGTGTGGGAGGGTTAGGAAGTTTTCCTTATAAATTTGATTCAGCTGTTTGGGTATCCTTACCCCTAGGTATTTTACTGCCTTTTCCTCCTCTGGGTAGGGAAGTGCTGCTTTAATGTCTTGTCTTTGTTTTTCATTTTGCCCATATATTAGTGCGTAGGATTTTGATTCATTTATTTTACAGCCTGAGATGGTCCCAAATTCTTTTATTAATTTCAATAAAGGTGGGGTGGAGGTTACTGGGTATCCTATATATAGCACTGTATCATCTGCGAACATTTCTAGTTTGTGTTCCGTTTTATTAACTTGTATCCCTTTTATTTCAGTCTCTTGCCTTATTGCTAGGGCTTCAAGAGTTAGGTCAAATAGAAGAGGTGACAGGGGGCATCCTTGTCTTGTTCCTCTAGCCAAATTAAATGGTTCCGAATGTCCATTGTTTATTATTAGTTTTGATTTTGGCTCTTTATAAATTGCTTTAACTCAGTTAAGGAAGGCCCCCCTGAATCCCATTTTGTTCATTATTTGTTCTAAACATCTTATCTCTGTCCTTTCAAAGGCCTTCTCTGCATCGAGCATGAGGATTGCTGCTTGTTCCTGTGTTTTGCGGAGGCAATACATTATATTAACTACTCTCCGAATATTGTCAGATCCCTGTCTTGCGGGTATAAATCCTACTTATCTGGGTGAATCAGTTCTCTTATAATTGCTGCTAATCTGTTTGTTAGGGCTTTGGAGAATATTTTAAAATCTACATTCAGGAGCGATATGGGCCTGTAATTTTCACATTTGTCACTTGGTCTATCTGGTTTTGGGATTAAGGTGATATTTGTCTCATAAAATGAGTTGGGGAGCTTTCCTGTCTTTAAAATTTCGTTAGATGTAGTTGTTAGATGTGGGCTCACTATTTTTATTGTTTTTTAAATAGAATTCTGCTGGCAGGCCATCAGGTCCAGCTGCCTTATTGTTCGCTAGGTCTTTAATTACTTCTTCTATTTCTTTATTTTGTAGGGAATTATTAAGGTACCGAATTTGATCAATGTTTAATTTGGGTAGTTTATATCTGTTTAAAAATGCGGTTATGTTTTTAGGATCTGGGTTGGAGGAGTATAAAGCCTGGTAATACTTGAAAAATTCCTGTTGGATTTCCTTGTCCTTTGTTATCCTGGTTCCATCTGCTAACTGAAGGGAAATTATACATGATTTTTTTGTTTTGCTTTTTGACTAACCGCGCTAGGTTTCTTCCTGTGTTATTGCTATATGTAAAATAAAATTCTTTAATTTGTTTACGTTGTTCTGTGGTTTTTTCTATTTCCTTTTGGTTAATTTGTTCCCTGATTTCTGTAATTCTCCTTGCTCTTTGTTTTGAGGGTTTAATTTTATTTATTGCTTCTACTGCCTTTAATTTCCTGTATAGCTCCTTTAAGTATTCCCCATTTTGTTTACATAATTTAGCTTTTAGGGCTATCATTTTCCCTTGTACACCACTTTTGCTGCTTCCCATACTGTGGCTTGTGTGTCTACGCTGCCCACATTGAGCTCAACGTATTCTTTGAGAGCTTCTTGGGTTTGTTCTAAGAAAAACTGATTTTTTAACCAGCCCCTAGATAGTTGCCAGTTGCTATTCCAGGTCCTTTTAGGCCCATCTACCCATTGTTTTTTCTGTAATGACTGAGTCATGATCTGATATTATATTGGCCTTGATGTTACAAGTTCTGCATTTTTGTATCTCTGATATACACATAAAGGAATAGTCTATTCTTGTGTAGGTGTTATGCACTGAAGAATAAAATGTGTAATCTCGCTCTGATTGATGTATGTGTCTCCATACATCTACTAGGTCGTGCACTTTCAGCAAGCTCTCTAGGTTTTAATTGCCATTTCCTGGGGGGGGTGGGTTATTTTTAGAGTGGTCCCTTTCTGTCCAGCTTGCATTAAAATTTCCCTGTATTATCAATATCCCCTTTCTATATTTTTCAATCAGGGGTAGTATGGCCCTGATAAGTGACTTCCTTAGGGGCATATAAGTTAACCAACATAGTTGTTTTACCTTCTAGTCCTCCCACTAAAATAAGCAATCTCCCCTTTTCCAGCGTGAACTTTTTATTTTCCCTTATTCCAATTAGGACCCCTGCTTTTTTTTGCCTGTTGGTCACATGCGGTATATACTTCACTGAAGTATTTATCTTTGAATCTTAAGCTGTCTCTTTCCCTGAAATGAGTTTCCTGTAAGAAACACACATCTGCTCCTTCTTCCCTGATCAACTGCATGGTACTTTTACGTTTTATAGGTTCATTTAGTCCCTTTACTTTAAGGGACATCACCCTGATAACTTCTGTCATATCTTTCTGCCATACTCTTTCGAGCATCTCTTTTGTCTTTCCTGGTCAACCTTCTTGAGTCCCTGACCCTTCTTACCTAATAAAAAACTATATACATTTAAAACTGCAATGAGAGTAATTCTCTCCATTGGGGGAACGGAGTCTCTTTTGTGTTTTAGCTTAGGGCTCATTGCCTCTTGTCACCCTTTCGGTTCCCCCCGCCTGCCTCCGCCTTTTCTATGGGCTTTTGCCCTTTCCAAAATTTTCTTTAACTTCTTTTCAACTTCACATATTTATCTTTAAACATTTTAATCAACCTCCTTTCAATGTACTAACTGTATAACTGTAAAAACTTTAAACACTTTCCCACCTTTTATCCTTTACCATGGCATATAGCTGTGTCCACCCCTCATATCATGTTAATAAACCTCTTAATGTAACTATATGTCAACCTTATATTCTTTTAATAATTTTAAACCTTTTAATAACTATCCAATCTTTAAACATTTTTCAACCTTTTATCATTTGCCATGGCATATAAATATATTTCAACCTCATATCTTTTCAGTGTCACTTAACCTTAAACCTTTTGGTTTCCTCTCATAACATTGGGTGATTTCAGACGTTACGGGGCCCATTGGCCCCGTACCAAAATCAACCCATTCATTCCCTGCCGGGGTCACCCCGTCACGCCGCAACAGACGTGCTGGGGGGATCCCGGCGGGGAATCTGGGAAGGGGCGGGGTCACGGGGCGCAATGTGCGGCCGCACGGCCCCGCCCCCTCCACGCTTCCGCCGCCCGCCCTCTGGGGAGACGGGCGGGCGGCGGGGCCAATGCGGCCGCCGCGTCAGGCCGGATTCACCATGGCCCGGGATCCCGGGCCGTGGCGCCCGGCCAGACGTTACTTTTTGTTGGTCCCCGCTGGGGATTTCTTTGACCACGCTTCCCGGGACATTCCCCCGGCTAGCCCGGGAAGCGTGGTTCAAATTGACCCCATGATTGACCGTGGCGAACATCTGGCGGCCACCAAACAGACGTTCGAGGCACATTGACCACAGGTGGGTATTCACCGTGGTTCACTGTGATCTCGTAACGTCTGAAAATACCCATTGTCTCTTAGGTGCTGTTTTCCTGCTCGCGTCCTTGTTTGTGTAGGAATCCCTCTAGATCATTTGGTTCCATAAATATCTTTCTCTTGCCATTACAAAGGATAATCATCCTCGCCGGGAACCATAGTTGGGGTTTTAAATCTTTTTGATTCAATTCCACAAAATATTTTGCCCATTTTCTGCATTTGTTCATTGTCTCTCCTGTGTAGTCTGGGAAGGATTTAATTTTTTGTCCTTGATATTCCAAACATTTATTGCCCCTGGCCAGCCTCAGGATTTTTTCTTTTTGTTGGAACTCCAAGAATTTTATAATTATGGGTCTGGGGGGTTCATCTTCTTTGGGCCTGGGCCTATTGGCTCTGTGCGCCCTTTCTATTTTTGGGTTATGTACCCCGGGAACATGGTTTCCAACACTTTCCAAATGAGTTGTATGGTGTCTCTCCCTTCCCAGTTTTCAGGGATGCCCACTAGTCTCAAATTAGACCTTCTGGCCCTACTTTCCTGATCTTCGCACCTTGTCTCCAGAGCTTTTATTAAGTCCATCATTTTAGTTTGTTGGTCTTGACCATTCAGAGTACTATCTTCCAGTGCTTAAATTCTATTTTCAGCAATACCTATTCTTTTGGTCAGGGCCTCAGCTTTCTTTTTATTTTGTTGGTCAGCTTGCTGGAGCCTAATAATTTCAGCCATCTGGCTTTCCTTTGCTGCTTCTGCAGCAGCCATTCCAGCTTTTATTTCAGTTAATACGGCAAGTATTCTGTCATCTCTATCATTTTCTATTCCCCTGTTTTCTGTTCTGGGCTCTTCTTCTATAGTGCTGGCTGCGGGCGCCATTTTAGCTCCACTTTCCATCCGTTTGGGGGGGGGGGGCGCCGTTTTTGGCTGGAATAATTTTTCCATAGCTGATGCCCCAGATTTATTTTCTTGAGGCCCCTTTGATTTCCCCATCCTCCCGTACCTGTTTTGAGGTTCTAATGTCGGTTTTCTTCTGTTTTTGTGAGTTTTTTTTGCGGTGCGGGGAGAGGAGCTTCAGGAAGCGCATGTAGTTCGCGCATGCGCAGTTCCTCCACAACAGTTTTTAAAACTAAAAACTTCCCTCTTCAAAAAATCACAAATTCATTTCGACTCCAGCTTAAACTCCAAAAAAACATACAAATTCATTACAATTACAATTAAAAAAAACATTCAACGCCATACATTGCAAGACAAACACCAAAAAACATGGAAATTATTTCAGAATTTGAGGAATGTTTCATATTTTATCCTCATCAACATAAACATAATATATTATTATTATTATTATTATTATTATTATTATAAGCATTTATATAGCGCCAGCGATGTACCTGGGGCTTTACAAAAAATAAGATAGATACGGTCCCTGCCTGAGAGCTTACAATCTAAAGACAGGGAAGGGGGAACAGAGGGAGAGACAAGGGATGTGACATTCATGAGGGTGCGAGGGTTTGGTTACAGTAAATTGGGAGTTTGCAGATAACAGGTGGGGGATAATCCTGGGTGGGGATGATTAGCAGAAGTTCGGAAGGGCAGAGCGGAAGAGGTGGGTTTTGAGGAGGGACTTGAAGGTGTGGAGGGTGGGGGCAAGGCGGACGAGGGCAGGGAGGGATGTACTTAATTCCTTACCATACATAATTATTCTTATTCATTTTTATCAGTAACTGAACTTTCACATTTTTTCATTATTAAACTTTAATTTATTATTGTAATTCGACAACGAACAATTTTTTCAGTGCATTAACTCTGTTTCTACAGACCTGCATTCTGTACAATGAACTCTATAATGTTCTCTACACTGAGATTGTTAACAGTTTATTGTATAAAGTGTATACAATTTTATACATGTAAAGGACAGTTAATGCACTCTGAAAAAATAGTTCGTTGTCAAATTATGATGATAAATTAAAGTTTAATAATGAAAAAATGTGGAAGTTTAGTTATTGATAAAAATGAATAAAAGTATGTATGGTAAGGAATTAAGTACAGATATTACATTTATGTTGATGAGGATAAGATATGAAATATCCTTCAAATTCGGATTCTGAAATAATTGCCTTTTTTTGGCATTTATGTCTTGTTGCAACGTATGGAGTTGAATGTTTTTTGAATAGTAATTGTAATGAATTCGTATGTGTTTTGGAGTTTAAGCTGGAGTCAAAATGATTTTGTGATGTTTTTGAAGAGGAAAGTTTTTAGTTTTAAAAACTGTTGTGCATTTAATGTTTTTTTTAAACGGTAAAGTTTTTTATTTTGGTAAATTTCTGTATGTACAGTATGATCCCCATATGGGTCTTTGTTGCTCTGTGAAGCAGATAAAATTAATTAAATTGGAGTTTAGGATACTAGGGAAGCTTTCCTTCAAACATCTTATTTCTGAACTTATAAAACAAGGTTAATCATTTCTAAACAGGATCACGGAAGCACCTGGTTTGATTATTATTATTATTATTAACAAACATTTATATAGCGCCAGCAGTGTACCTGGCACTTTACAAAGATTATAAACTATTTATGCTGCCATTTAGGGATTTCAATCTAAATAGAAATGCAGTCACAAAAAACTATGCAGAACGGGAGTTAAGAGTGCTACACAACTCACAAATCCTTAAGAAAAATGCTGATTAGAATGGAAACCCAGTTAAAGTTCCACAGTTACTGCAAGTAACCAAGGCAATGACTTCTCTCCTTTACTACAATCCATATACTCTGCTACAAACTCAGTATATTTGCCAACTATCACCTAACTCAAGAAACATTCAACTACATCCACAGAACCATCTCTGTGCCAGCTGAAAGATAATTATTTTATGAAAGACTAGTAAGAAACACAGTTTCACCTTCAGCCAACCCCACTGCAAGTGCTAACATATAAACTAAGCCAATGTGACAATTTCCATTCTCTGTTCCACTGAACACAAGGCCAGCTGTAGCTCAAAACACAAGCAAACACATTAGATTACAATAGACCCCTTTATCCGGACACCTTGCAGAACATGCTTTCCCCCTGGATTACAGGGATGTTGGAATTCTGGCATTTGTTTTGAAGGCACTTCACGTTAAAGAAAGAGTGCAAGCACATCTCTGCTCCATATACTGGGAGGTACAACAGATCTGTCTACAAAATCCCTAACATAACAGGGTTTTTTTTGTCTTCATAAGCTCTGCTGATTTCAGACACTGCTTTGGTGTAATGTTTGTATGAAAAACCATCTTCCAAGTATGTAGATTACATAGAGAATGCAAGATTCTGCACATCTCACCTCCATCCTCACAGTCTTCAGGATCTTTGGCTTTCTTACAGAGCCGAGGATCCAGCCAAGTGGTTGTCTTGGTGTTGTGACTGTGGAATATAGGACATTGAGTCAGGAATAGAAAGCCAACAGAAGACAAAGCAAGAGTGAGGGACAGATTGCTAAGCAAGGTATCATCTCCAGAAGCTTGCTTAGAATGTAGATTGTTGCCTCTGGTTGAGTGAACAGTCTCTTCTCACCTTTGCCATATCAAAAACGTCAAAGAGAGTTAACAGTTAATACTCTTAACTACAGACATACTGGAGGCAATTTTATACAGCTGTGACACAAGAGGTTACAGAAACGTATACTTTAATTACAGTCAAAAATGTTTTAAAGGTATTTGTTCACAGCCCCTGTATAAGCAGTTTCAGTATAAAAGTTACAGGTTTGTTAGGAGTGAGGTAAACCTAGGTTACAGCTGTCAAAAAATATTGGCTCACTCAACATGCAAGGCAACTTGTGCATGGAGCGAAAAATCAGTGGATCTGTAGAACAGCGTGGGTGTATGAACAGGTTCAGCAGAGAACTAAGAGAAAAAAATGAAATGTACATGCTTAATATATGTCCATTCTGGCTCTTCCCACCAAAAAAACCACACACAACTTTTACTCAGCTGATTTTTAAAAAATGATTTACAGAAATATATTTAAGAAAACACCACTAAGTTATTAGACACCAACCACCACCCTAACATAGTCCTAGAAAAGGTCACAGAGGAAGAAAAAGACCTAAAATATTCAGTCCACTGACGTTAAAAAATTGACCTAAGCTAAGTAGTCTAGAAAAAGATATTTTAAAAATATATAACAGATATATTTGCAATGGGTATTCTGACATGGAACATGTTAGAAATTGTCGATGAGTTTGCAAAAGTAACAATTTCACTCTTCAATGACAAGAAGTACTTAGCACTGAACTGCAAGAACATGTTGTCAAATGTTTCTTTAGCTCAAAGATAACATGTGCCACATTACGATGTCCAGAAATCCAGCTTCAGTGTTTATTAGCACTGCAATTATAAGTCAGGTTAGTCTTGGATTTTTAACTCTGCAATAAAAATGTGCACTAGGCAGTCAACACAAAACTCTTAATTTGTTAGAAAAAAGTCATTTTTCCCCAGATATTAATGAAGCTATGACAAACATGTGTTGAAGCTAATATTTTCAGTCTGAGACAAAAAAGTATTGGTGCAAAAATTAATTTCTGCTTGTTTTTAACGCTTAGTGCAGCCTGATTTTCTCTCTTAAAATGCATACAACATATTATTACAAGTTCCAGTAGCTGTTTTCCACTCATTTTTTAAAATCACACATTCCATTTCATATCAGTCATAAGCAAACCAGGGACAATAAACAAAATCCCATGATTCCAATGAAACTCTGCATAGTACATGTTTACTTAACTGTCAGTTGTTATCCAGCTAGTAATTCACAACCCAAGTTCTTATTGTGAGCAGTGTAGCATCTATTAGCATATGGAACCATTGTGATGCAGAAAGAATGTGAAGTCAGATAGGTTAAGATCTCTGTGCAAGTATCTAGCTACAAAGATGGACAGAATGGAAAGGCCACTTGATCAAGATGAGACATACAGAATGTAAATGCTTTGAAGACTTGCAAGCTCCAGCTACTTTTCCAAACCTGAATCACTTTTCTTTTTGCAAGACATTATAATAATCTCCATACGACCTACTATGAAATCACAGATGCAGGTTTGTGACAGTGAGGGACGAATAAGCAGCAGGAAAAGCGGAAGAGTTCCATGCCAGAATCATTGTGTTTTCATGCAGACTTTATTAGCAATAGTATATAGGCAGGTAAGCTGCATCTATAGGAATACAAATGAATACTCACTCAATAAAGTAGATCATGCCTGTGTCTGTGTAGGCCATTTCCCAGTTCTTAGGCAGAGGCTCTAGACTCTCATCCCTTGATAAGTAGTTTCTGAAATCCATGGAACTGCTTGTTTGATTGTAACTCGGAACAGGCTTCATCCAGTCAGAAGAATCTGAATGTCTCTCTTTGTTTTCTGCAATTGTTTAAGGGAAAGAGCTACAGTTTGTCAGATTTTCATGCTGTTCTGCACACAAAGAACCACCCTCTTGATCTGGCTGTGAGCGAATGCCAAACACTCCCATATCTTATCTATATTTTTCTATTAGCGCCTGTGATTTTTTTTAAAAAATGAAATGGGCATACTAGGTTCTGTACATCCCATGCCAGGCAGCAATAACCTCCTACTGTTTGTCTGAGCTTAAGTTGAAAAAAATCAACAGTGCAACAAAGCCAGGTAGACAATTTAAATTACATTTCCTAGTGCAGAATAGGATTTGGACTGTCCAGAGTGCACACCTTTATCAGTCTCAAATTTAGCACACAATGTGCAATGTGAGGGAATCTGTACAGACAGCTTTAAGGAATGTGAGCTTATGCACTTCAGACACCATGTCATTAATGCCAACTTCATGATTCTGCATTTGTAACACATTAATGGCCTGCAGCCAAAACATTTTTTCCCCTGTAATCCCTAATAATTTAGGAGTGGTACCTTGTGATTGGATAACAACAAATGTTGTTCCTATATTTAAGGAAGAGAGTAACAATGACCCTGGCAACATCGGACCTGTTAGTCTAAGCTCGGTGACATGTTACATGCTAGAACAAATATTAAAAGCAATAGTTATTAGACACATAGGGTGTCTTTAAACGGATGTGCGGAGTTCTTAACCCCAGATCAAGTCTGGGGGTGCACCCCCACATCTATCCGATTACAGCTCTGCCTTGGTCCGTTTTAAACGGACCCAGCGGTGCCACAGCCCACGATCTGTGTGCGCAGCGCCCCCTCCCACACACCATAAAACTGTGGTCCGCCCACAGCTCTATGGTGTTGCATGGGGCAACCCCCTAGCCATTAGCGGAGCTGCAGCAGCCTTCTGCCGAGTAGACAGACCACAGCTCCGCCTCCAATCTGTGCCCCAGGTTTGGGTGCCTTACTCCACTTGTGGTGCTCTGCAATGTTCCAGAGCACCGCAAGCAGGACTGGAGGGGAGCAGGCAATACCTGCTCCAATACCCTGCCCCTCAGAGGGATCATAGCTACATCCCACCCCCACCAAACCATTCACACTCCAAATCCCCTTTAACACATTCATCAATTCAAAAGTACATATAAAATGCATTCTCTACATCACAATCCCTCACCTACATGTCCACTCCCTGTACGCCAACAACGCAGGCTCCACTGATTTACAGAGGACCTGTGGCAGATGAAGTGAGAAGGGCGGCGTTTGGAGCGACAGTGGCATTCTCATGCTCATGCCAACTGATTGCAGCATAGTTAGTTTATGAACCTATACCATGGCTGTGTGGGCAGCCAAGAAGAGGTTCTTTGCTGCTCTCATAGCATCCGCAAAGTCATGTCCAGCTGAGTTTTTCTGCGTGGTGATGAGGCTGGTCAGACTGGCCTCCCTCTGCCTGGAGATGGAATTTTCCCACTGCTCGCTGCGACATGCTTGTTGACTTTTTTTGTGGATAAAATCGCTCAAATGCACCATGACTTGAACCCCATGCTTGCAGCAGCATGAGAACCAGGGGTGAGGGAAGCCCCGCCTTGTCCCTTTTTAATGGGATCATTTTCAGTGGGTGTCGCCCACTGATGTGGAGGATGTCTTTGAGGTGGTTAGAGCCACCTGCTATGAACTAGACCCGTCCCCGTCCTGGCTGGTTAAGGCCAGCTGGGAGACACTGGGGCTGTCAATGCCTCCTTTACGGAGGGCAGAGTGGCGGGCTGCCTCAAGGAGGCGGTTGTGCGGCCTCTGCTCAAGAAACCATCATGGATGTTGACTCCCTTGCCAGCTATCAGCCAGTCTTTAACCTTCCCTTTTTATTTATTTATTTTATTTATTTATTTCAATAGATTTCTACCCCGCCCCTCCTGCAAAAGCAGCCCGGAGCGGCTTTCAAACAATAAAAACAATTTAAAACATTCAATACAATAATATTAAAACAGAGCTCAAGATATAATAAATACATAATAAATAATGGGTAAGGTGGGGGAGCTAAAAAACCCTCACCCTCCCCTCAGGCCTGGGCTAACAGCCAGGTTTTGCAGCTTCGCCAGAATGTCAACAGGCTAGGGGCCAGGCGAGCTTCCTCCGGAAGGGAGTTCCAAAGATGCGGCCCGGCCACCGAGAATGCCCTCTCCATTGTGGCCCCCCGCTTAACACGGGGGACCTCCAAGAAGGCACCCCCGGCAGACCGAAGGAGCCGCTCTGGGGCGTGGAGGACGAGGCGGTCCCATAGGTATGAGGGGCCCAGACCGTGTAGGGCTTTGTAGATCAACACCAACACCTTGAACCTGGCTCGGCACGCTATCGGCAGCCAGTGCAGGGCTCGGAGCACAGGTGTAATATGCTCCCGACGGCCCTTCCCCGTAAGGAGACGGGCCGCCGCATTCTGCACTAGCTGCAACCTCCGGACAAGGAAAGGTTACTGAATGGGCGGTGACTCAGCAGCTTCAGGGGCATCTGGGCCATGCCAATTTTTTTGATCCCTCGCAGTCCAGCTTTTGGCACTGAGACTGCGCTTGTGGTTTTGGTTGACTCCACCATGAATTGAACCAGGGTTGATCAACCCTGTTGACCCGGTTAGATTTCTCGGCTGCATTTGGTATCGTTGACTATGAGATATTGGTAACCCGCTTGCGGGACCGAGCTGGGGTGGGCGGGACTGTTCTTGAATGGTTCCGTTTCTTCCTGGCCAGGAGGACTCAATGTGTGGTGCTGGGTGACTGTTCATCGTCTCTCTGGGACCTCATTGTGGAGTCCCACAAGGTTCTACCTTGTCCCCTCTCCTGTTCAAGCTGTATATGCAGCCTTTGGGCAAGGTCATCAGAGGGTTTGGTATGCGATGTCATCAGTATGCTGATGACACCCAACTTCACCTCCCGTTTTCAGCTGACTTTGGCTCAGCAGTCTCGATGCTTACCTGGTGTCTGATGGCTATGGGGAACTGGATGAGGGCGAGCCGTCTGAACCTGAATCCCGACAGGACGGGGGTGATGCTGGTGTGAGGGGCCGAGGGAGTAGTGGCACCCATCACTGATTGGGTCTGCCCTCCGTTGGTCCCTCAGGTTTGTAGTCTAGGGATGCTCCTTGACTTGCAGTTCCACCTGGATGTTCAGGTGCCAGCTGCGGCAAGGGGCACATTTCGCCAATTACATCTGGTGTGGCAGCTTCAGCTGTATGTCTTGGACTCAGATCTAGCCACCATCATCCATGCTTTCATCACCTCAAGACTGGACTACTGCAACGCACTCGCACTCTACATGGGGCTACTCTTGGTGATGGTCCGGAAACTGCAGTCAGTGCAGAACACAGTGGTCTGTCGTCTCATGGGGATGGGTTGCCGCGAGCACATTACACCAATGTTCTGTTCTTTGCACTGGCTGCCTATAGTCTTCAGGTCCTGATTCAAAGTGTTGGTGACAAAGGCCCTAAACCAGGGGTGGGGAACCTCAGACTCGGGGGCCAAATGTGACCTTCAGCAAGTTTTTTTGTGGCCCTTTTCCAGTGCCTGGATTTGGCCCCTGGATCCAGTCTCCACCCCCAAGCGCTGAAAAACTGAGCTCAGGATAATGGGGCAGAGAGGAGGGCGTGCATACAAGGGTAGGGGACAGATCCATGATCTGGGCCCTCCTTTTCTTGAATACACCTGCTAAGCACCTCTGCCCTCAACCTCTATGTGGCCATTGGAGTTTGTACTAATTTTCAGTGTGGCCTCTGGAACAGAAAAGGTTCCCCATCCCTGCCCTAAATGGCCTGTGCCTCGCCTATCTGCAGGATCACCTCACCCCCCAGGTCCTGGATCAGCCCCTGTGGTCGGCTGGGAGTGCCCTCCTCAGAGTCCCCCAAATATCTCGGGTGGCGGACCTTCTCTCTTTCCGAAGACAGTGTAAGACCTGACTGTTTCACTAGCCTTTTGGTGAGGGAGACAGGTTGGGAGGGGGGAGGTAAGTTTTTTTTAGCTCTGCCACCTTGGGGTGTTTTTAATGCTGATTTTATACTGTTGTTTGTATTTTTGTTTATTTATTGATGTTATTTATTCCTGTTTTGTGTCTTTTTATGGTTTCAATATGTTGTGAGCTGTCCCGAGCTGCTATAGCAAGAGGCGGCGGTGGCCAAGAAATAAAAATAAATATTTTAATTGTAATTACAAAATAAATAAATAAACCCTCCCACTCCCATTTCTCCAACACTCACTTGGAGGAATTCCCTTCCGCAGCTCAGTACCCACTTCACTTTATAGTTTAGCCATGGCTAAACTATAAAGCTACATACCCCTTCCCACTCCCCCATCTCTCACCCAAGGGAGTCTGCCCAAACTCGACACCCATTCTTTCCACTCTTCCTACCCATGAAAAAGCCCCATAAAATACAAACACATCCTCATACAAATACAGTGCAAAAAAGAAAGCATTACTAGAAGGAAGGGCTAAAAGCAGCAGCAGTAAGGTGAAAGGCAAACTTTCAAACTGGAGAGAGGTTGGTAGTGGAGTTCCTCAACAGTCAGTCTGTTACACATCTTATTTAATATATTTATTAATGACCTAGGTGATGGAATATGCTAATGAAATTTGTTCTGACAGCAATTTAGGAGGAATTGCTAACACAGAGGAGGATTGTAAAATTATACCAGATGAACTGGATGACCTCTTGGATTGGAATGCTAGAAAGGAGATGAAATTTAATAGCATTAAGTGCAAGGTTATGCATCCAGGTATTATTAATAATTTTTCTTTCTGGCTTATCAGTTGGGAATAGAACAGGAGAGAAACCTGGCACATTGCATATCATACACAGGACACAAACCTGGAGAGAAACCTGGCATGTCATATATTGTGAATCCTGCATCAGTGCAAGGGGTGGGCTAGATGACCCTTCACGTATCTTCCAGCCCTAAGACTCAGCTCTGACACTAAACTGAACTAGGTAAGCGTCAAACTTGAATGGGAGAATTTCACAGAATGCCTAGACAGAGTATCACTTACAAGCTTAATGAAATCACTGATAAAGATGGTTAGAGATCTGGGGCCCTACACCAATTCTGGTGACATCCTGCTGGGTACATTGCTCCCATCACCATGTGGTGGTGTTTTATTGCTAAACCCTGTTGCACATGTTCTTGGCCTATTGCGACTCTGTGCATCAGCGATATAATCCAAATTATTCCAGCTAAAACATTCGTAAGTAAGAGAGGCCTAGTATCAAATACTTAAAAATAAAGTACTTTGTATGCAAGTTTTGCAATTATGTTACAGATTTGTCAAGCACAATTTGCTCTTTGGAAACCTTCATGGTTCCATGATTTGGCAGGCACCTACAGATTTTCCTCCAACATATACACATAATTGACTGTTATTTCCTTGGGTTATTAGAGCTCCATATGTCCTTTTCTGCTCCCCTTAAGGCATGGCACGCACCTTGTAGTGGGACTGTATGCCCTCTCTAATATTACAGCATATCTATATGAGAAAACAGTTTTTAAACAGTGGTTTATGAATATGCGCACACACCCCTCCCCCAACTATGAAGCAGTCACCACTGATGAGTCCAGGGAAATTATGAAAAAAGCAGTTCCAGAAGTTCTAGATTGCAGCTGCACCTCAACCTTTGTGGTTAGGTCTCTTTTCAGCTTCACTTGTTAATATATTCTATAAATACCAGAGTCAGGAATTGCTTCCCTTGCTACTGACCTGTCCCTCCACTGCCATTAACTGCTTCTCTCTCTTCTTCCTCCTCTTCTTCAGGGAGAGAACTGTCCATTCTTTCCATCTTGCTGACGGATGTTGTTCTTTTTCTTTGGGATTCTGGGTCAAAGTCATTGTCAAAAAGAACTTGATCCACAGGATCTGGCTGAAATGGACTTGGCTCTGCTGGTGGTTTTGGGGTACCATAGAAATTCCCTGGCATTGAGAAAGAGACAGCACATAATTAGAAGCACCAACACCTAGTGAGGGTCCCTGCAACCACAGAAATGGTACAAGTCACGATGTGTATTCTTCTACTGTCATAAAACTACACACTCTGTGAAACAGCTGGATGAAATGGTAACTTACACTGCAAAAAATCGTCATCCTCCATAACGGATGAACGTTCAAGTACTTTGATTTACAAAAATCCCTGTATTTCTGCTAATGCTGTCATTGTGCATCTGTGTATCACACACTTAATCACAAAGTGACTCTTCTATGGACTTTCTAAACAAATAACTAATTTGTTATTTAACCTTGCATTCACTAATGCCCCAGAATGAGACTTACAGGAGAGCTTGGTAGAAATAAGAGGACAACGACAATGAAAATAAAAAACAATTCCATTTTGATGTACAGCATATTATAATTAACTAATCTGGAGTAACCTGCAGTCTGGAGACAGGATGAAGCCAAGAACAAATTTCTTTTTGTGCTGAAACATGAAATATCTATTTACACAAAAGCAATTAAAAAACAAATGACTTGGTCTTTCAGAATTTTTTTAGCCCAATGCTTTCAGCTGACAGTTTGCTCACCAAAAAAAGCTATTAACAACTCAATACTGCATTACACCTGGGAAAACTAATTTTTTTTTTAATGCTGTCCAAAGCCATGAGGATCAGCAGCTTTTATTCTAATAAAATAAATGTGCTGGAATAGAATTTAAACAATTGGCTTTCTTCCATTAATCAATCATATGATTTTCATTAGGGAATTCATCACAGCAAAGAAGAGCTTAGTAGGATTCTTGCTGGACTAATATTTGGTAACTAGATTTTGCTTTGCCCTTACAAAAAATAAAATAAAATCTTCATCATCACTGTTTATTTATACCCCACACTCTCCCAAACCAAGTTGGCTCACAATATCAACAAATACAATTCTTGGGTTCAAACCCCACACAGGGGAACCCACACAATAATACATCATAATATACACAAAATTCGCTAACTACCCATAACTCCATTTAACATTAATTACATATATCATCATCCCAATACTTTCTCCACTGGCGCCAATCATGCTGCTGCCTGCTCACACCAGGCAGTCGGCTCCACACCCCACTGTCTTCCCTCCCCTGCTGCCACAGGGGAGTTCCTCCTCCACCCCCTCTCTCACAGCAGGGAGGTCTTCCCACCAACTTTACCAGGAAGAAACTCACATTATTTAAACCCACTAATGATCCCTCCACCCTAACCTCTGGCCGTGCCCTTTGGCTGGGCCAGAAGGGCAGGCCCCTTTGACCGTGCCCCTTTCATCCGCGCCCCCAGAACACACCTCCGGCACGGCCTCCGACTGCCCCTGGTGTCATGGGAAGCGTTCTGGAAGCTACCCTCCCCAGACCCCACAAGGGGGGGGGGGAAGAAAGGAGCAATGTCCCGCAGCCACTCGCCTGCTGCACTTTAATATTAACATATTAAAATACCATTAAGGGTTAGCATTCAAGAAATAAAAGCTGGATAAATGGGAGTTGAGGCAAAGCCTTTGGTTTGACTTAAGAATCAGTCTAGGGTGTCTATACAGAATGGACACTTTTACAGTCTATATACTCTAAGTTGGTATAAAGTAGATTAAGATCGTCATAAATCAAAGATCTTCCTGCTTTAAGTTGTGTGTATATATATTCATGTTTTTCTTTCATGCTAGAAAAACATAGATCTCATGAAAATAAATAGTGAATCAAAAGGTTCTCTAGGAGTTCCATTAACTTTCACATACAGAAGTCATTAAACCATAAAACATGCATTTACACTGCAATGACCAAAGCCTCCTTCAAAATTATCACTTGACATTTGGACTGGCTATAGTAACACTTATTTCTGGTAGAAAATAATTAATGTAAGCTAACTTTTTTACTTCGATAGGGTGTTAAAACAAGTGGTCTGACCACATTAGACCACATCAGATGGGTGTCCACTTGCCCATTTATTAGGGGTTTGCTCCCAGTGGACCCGCAATCCCCACTCACAGCAGGGTCTCGAGAATGTGGAGCATGCCATGCAGGCAGGGTAACGTGCTTCCATGTGTCTGCATCTCATCAATTAGGTTGTTTTCAATACCTCCGCATGTACAGGTCCGTCAGCACCAGAGAGTCATGGGCGGAAATCCTAGAGCGTCTGAGCAGCAACCACTTCCTGCCCCTCACTCCTTCACTGGCACCGCAAGCAGGGGAGGCCCACAAGTACATGAAACAACACACAGGCGGCTTCCCATTTATTAGACTGGACAAGGCAAAGATGTGAGTGGGGGCTGCATGCATAGAACCCAGACTACAGTGGGCTATCATCTTGTTTGTTAACACTCAGTTTTCCAAACTATATTGAATCTGAGTGGATGGGGGTTGCTTGAAGGCAAGAAGAGCAGGTTCAGGAAAGATTTCCATACTAAATGGGGGTCTGGTCCCCATCTAGCATGGAATGTAGCTGCTTGATGATGTCACATGTAAGATATTCCACCAGAGAAGGGGACTGTATAACAGAACTGGCTATTCAAATACTTTGAAAGAACCTGCTACAACACAGAAAGAAGGAATCCTCCATCAGCACATCACTAGTTGCCACTTACCACCTCATACTTTCAATTCAATTTAAGACGTGACCGTAGGCCATAGCCATGAAAATTACATCATAATACAAAAATCCATCGGAATCAAAAGGAGATTTAAATTCCAGAAATCTCTGCCTGTAATCAAATGCCCTCGTAAGAAATTTAATTACTTGGGATATGACCTCCAGGTCGTAGTCTCTTAATGCCATTTCCAACAAAAAGGAATCCGTTCTCCCAGGAAGCACCTCACACTTGAATCTGTATGTAACACCATCAGCTACAATGCATACTAGAGGTGGACAAGACCCTGGCAGAAATCTTTCATGAACTCCCTCATCTCACCTTCAAAACAACCTCCCTACCTCTAAAAACTGATCAGGAGCAAACTCTCAACTAAGCAGAATGCTCCACCCCAACAGGAAGTAGACTCTGCCAAAGCAGCAGGTGTAAAACCTGCCAAATATCTCTACCATAAACTTTTTCAATACTACCCAGTGTAAACCATTTAACATAAGGAACTTAATTCAGTACACTAAATGCGCCCATGGAAACTGTTGGTGAAACCCACCAATCTTTGCACAAATGTATGAACTCCCATAGAAAAAATAATACAGAAAAAAGTACTGATTCAACTGTTGGTTCAACTCCCACTTCTCCCAGAATGATCATTCAATATCTGATCTGTCAGTTCTCATCCTAAAAAGGACATCTTTAAAAGACAAACTTGAGGACTAAAATTCATAACTTTATTGGACACTCAAAACAATGGACTCAATATTGATTTGGGCTTCCTGAGCCATTACAACCATTTGAGGCAACTGTCATACAACTATACTTCCCCTATAGAACAACACTGTTTGACTACAAATTAATTTAAAAGAAAATAATACTTACCACAATGACATAGAAAGACATTGGAAGGAGGATAGGTTCAGAACAACTAAATTCTATCTACTCCCAACTCTTCCATTAGAACATGTTGGCAAAGCTCTTAACCACTTTGTTCCACAGTTCCCCATCACCATCTATGAATTGTGAATGAAGTATTTTACAAAGGTGGGGAAGTAACCAACAGATGAACACAGTGCTGTATTATTTATTTATATATTTATAAAATCATTTAATACCTCGCCCCTCCTACTCCAAGCAGCTCGGGGCAGCTTACAATGTTAAAACATATAAAATCAATAAAACCATAAAATACAATAAAAAGGCACAAAACCAAAACCGGCCCCCTCCCCCCATACACCCCATCTCCCTTGCCAAAAGCCTGTAAGAACAGCTAGGCTTTACACATACGACGGAAGGAGGGGAGATCCGGGGCCACCCGGGTCTCCACCAGGAGGGAGTTCCACAGCCTAGGTGCAGCCATCGAGAACACTCTCTTCATAGTGGTCCCCATGGCCACATGGGGGGCCTCGAGAAGGGTGCCCCCAGTGGAACGCAGAGGTCGCACCAGAGCACAGAGAGCGAGGCAGTCCCGCAGATAAGTCAGGCCAAGGCATTACTGCATTGTCAACTTGTCTAAGGGGAACAGAGTTAAGATGATGAGAAATTATAACCATTAAATTGGTACAGGTCTTTAACCCCATTCTGATTATCTGAAACAAAAAACCTAAAGGTTTCAAAACATGTTAAAGGCAAAACCGTTTGAGACAAAAAACTTTCCTTTTCAAAACCATTTCACAAAATACATTTCCCCCTAACTTAAATTCCCCAAAACCATGAAAATTAATTAAAATTCCAATTTAAAAAACATTTAACATAAATTACAATGAATATGAAACACTAAAAAGCATGGAAATTATTTCCAGATTTTCTGTCTATATCCCATCATTTAACTCTGTCCTTTACAGTATAGAAACTGTATACACTTTATACAATGAAATGTTGAAATTGTCAGTGCAGACAACTTATTTTCCTTAACCCTCTGAATTTGATCTCTTTAGTGCCGATTGATAATAGCTCTAACTGTTGGCTGAGCAAGGTTCAACAAAAAAAGGAGTCTTTTAGGTTTTTCGATTCCATATTTAATTTGCCAAGGGTATTCAAAAACTAGGTGCGAATTAATGAGGCAACTCTCAGACTCAGATTGCCAGGAGGACGTTGCAAGGTTTAATCTGGTCCTTTTTACCTCTAGACTATTTTACCTGCTATAGACTCTCAGGCTCTATATATTTGAGTGATCTTTCTGTTGTGAGTCAACGGAACTTGTTTTTTAGAGCATGATTGAATGCATTACAATCAGCAGTCTTGGAGGGCTCCCGGCGGAGCTGTTTCGGGTGGTGCGGGGGCTGGTTAGTCCGGCCTCCCTCCGCCTGGACAGGGAGTTGTCCCAGGCCCGCTGTGAGGAGTTTCTCACCTACTTCGCAGACAAGATCGCTCAGATTCAGAGCGACTTTGACACTGGATTAGGGGCAGTAGGTGGAGAGCGCAAGGTCACGGAGGCCCCGTCTGGTCCAACTTTGTGGGGGGAGTTTCAGGAAGTGACGCCAGCCGATGAGGTGGATGTCCTGGGGTCTGAGAGAGCCACCAGTTGTGAACTCGATTCGTGCCCGTCCTGGCTGGTGAAAGCCTCCAGGGAGACGTTGGGGACGGTGCTGGCGAGGGTGGTTAACGCGTCCTTGCAGCAGGGGAGGTTGTCGCCTAGCCTCAAGGAGGCTGTGGTGCGCCCCCTGCTGAAAAAACCATCGTTGAACATGGACGCACTCGCCAGCTCCCGACCTGTCTCTAACCTTCCCTTTTTAGGGAAGGTTATTGAGCGGGCGATGACGATCCAGCTCCAGGCGCATCTAGACAGCATCGGTTTCCTAGACCCTTTTCAATCTGGGTTCCGCCCTGGCTATGGCACCGAGACGGCATTGGTGGCCTTGGTCAACGATCTCTGCCAGGAGATGGATGCAGGATGTTCGACATTTCTCATCCTGCTAGATCTCTCGGCCGCTTTTGACACCGTGGACCATGGGCTGCTGTTGAGACGGCTGCATGACCTGGGGGGCCTGGACGGGATTGTTCTTGAATGGTTCCACTCATTCCTCTCAGGGAGAAGCCAGCGGGTAGTATTGGGAGCAGAAACATCTTGCCCCCGCGATTTATCCTGTGGCGTTCTGCACGGTTCCATCCTGTCTCCATTGTTATTTAATGTATACTGATGATACTCAGCTGTACCTCTCTTTTTCAGTGGACCCAGACCCTGCTGTCTCATTGCTGTCTCAGTGTTTGGAGGCTGTTGCGGAGTGGATGAGGCAGAGCAGACTGAAGCTCAACCCCGATAAGATGGAGGTGATGGTGGTGGGGAGAGCGAGGGAGGTGTTGGCCCCCCTGATTGGGGGGGGTCGCCCTCCTATAGCTCAGCAGGTTCTGAGTCTGGGGGTGATACTGGACGCAGATCTCCGCCTGGAGTGACAGGTGGAGGTAGGGTCGAAGGCCGCTTTCCGCCAGTTATATCTGGTGCAGAGGCTGCGTCCGTACGTCTCCGGCCCTGACCTGGCCTCCCTCATCCATGCCTTCGTCACCTCAAGTGACCATTTTATCAGTATTTTAAAAATGTTTTATAATTGTATTTTTATATATATTTTTTGAGATTGTTAGCCGCCCCTAGCTGTTTTCAGGAGGGGCGGGATATAAATTTGATTAAATAAATAAATAAAATAAATAAATAAATATAAATCAATTCCTTTTTCTGAAAGGTGTTGCCCTTGCAGGTCGGGAGATGTGGAAACTGTCTCCCATATATTGCTTTTTTGTAGACGCTATGATGGGCTACGGGATAATTTAATTTCACACTTGTTGAAGGATATGTCTGGGAGATCTCACAGGGATTATCCTTATTTTTTGCTGGTTGTTCATGATAGGAGCATAACTGCCCTGGTGGCCAAATTCTTGGCCAAGGCAAATAAGCAAAGAACTGTTTGCTTAACTAGCAGATCTACATTAAAAAAGGCCAATGACTCTAAAGCCCACTAGAATGTTCAATCAAACACATAGTTCCTAGAAAATTTTCAACCACATCCTTGCTGTGGGCTGTTTCTTATTTTTATATTTTTTCTTGTGTTTTACATGACTATGAAGTATATTGTATGTTACATGTTTTATTTGGTTTTTTTGTTTTATTTGCTATTGACCATGCAATAAACCATTCATTCATTCTACAGTGAAATGTTGAAATCGTCAGTACAGGCAACTTTATACAATCTGTTGTATACAATGCAGTTCTGCGCAAAAGGACAGAGTTAAGGTAGTTTGAAAAAATGTTTGTATGCAACTTACAATAATAAATGAATGTCCTGTAAAGAAATAATGTGAAAAGCTTAGCTACTGGTAAATAGTAGGGGTGGGAAACCGGTAGAATCCGGTATCCGATAATGCCGGTATCGGGCGTACCGGCATTATCGGATTCGGCCCGGTAATCCGGACCCGGTACCGGATTCCAGGGTACCGGATTTTTTTGCATTGCGGCCATTTTTAAATGGCTGCAATGTAAAAAAA
>QEPC01001417.1:1712501-1734774 GCA_003113815.1 Sphenodon punctatus
TTTTTTTAAACAAAAAGCCAGGCTGGGCAGGGTGGGTGGGGGGTGTCCCCCCTTCCACCCGCGCAGCCTGGGAGGGGGAGGGATATTTCATTGGTTTCAATGGGGACACAGCGCCGCATTGAAACCAATGAATTAAATCCGGTACCGGTATACTGGATTTAATCCGGGAATCCGGTTTTCCTTGAACCGGTAACCGGTAAATCCGGTAGCCGGTATTGGGCCCGGGGTCCCACCCCTAGTAAATAGTAATATGAGTAAGTATGTATGGTAATAAATTAAGTACATATCTTCCATGAATGTTGATGGTAAATTATGGAATATAGATAGAAAATCTGAAAATAATTTCCATGTTTAGCACTTAATTTTTGTTGTAATGCATGCTAAATGTTTTTTTAATTGGAATTGTAATTAATTTTCATGGTTTTTGGAGTTTATGTTAGGGAAAGATGTATTTAGTGAAATGGTTTTGAAAAGGAAAGTTTTTTTGTTTTTGATATGGTTCTGCCTTTAACGTTTTTTGAAACCTTTAAGTTTTTTGTTTAGATAATGTTTTGTTTTTTGAGGGGTTCCTGGATCTGGACCCTGGATTCAGTTGTTATTTACCTTGGAATTTTGAAAGTTACTACTTGCGGATGTACATGAAAGATCTTGCCCTCTGGGGGTATGGATTTGACCCCTGGCAGGGCAAAGATTCCCCATCCCTGCCTTAAACCATGCAGTAAGTTTGCACATGTTATTTGAAAAGTTTGCTTTGAGTGACAGGTGGGAGCGGGCTTGTGTAGTTGTGCGGGAGGAATGGGTGGAGAAGCAGGACTTGGAGGTGTCAGCTTCAGGTTGGTGATGTTGTGCGGGTCATGGTCTTCCTCTGGGCTCCTGGGAGGCAGAGGAGCTGGGCCTTCTGGTCAGGAGCAGCGGCAGAAGCGGAACCAGAGGCGGCAACTGGGGCGGCAGCAGAGACAGTGAGGAGGTGGCTGTGGCATGGCGAAGCCGGCTGCAGCGGTGAGTAGTTGCCATGCCAGGACTAGGCTGGTTGGTCCATATGGAGTGAATGAATAAAAGTCACACAACTTTCCATACAGAGTGAATGAATAAAAGTCATGTAACTTTCCATACAGAGTGAATGAATAAAAGTCATGTAACTTTCCATACAGAGTGAATGAATAAAAGTCATGCAACTTTCCACACCACTGAGCATGTGCCAATCAACAGAACTGAGTTTTTAATGTTTAATAACTCGACTTTTGCTGCACTAAGCACTATCATATTACTGTGGCACTTGATGGCCATCTCACACTCCAAGGCTGTGAAATCTGGGGTCTCAATTCGTCGGGGGGGCAGGGGGAGGAGATATTTATCAGTATTTCTATACCGCCCTATTCACTATACAGCGACTCAGGGTGGTGTACAAACATACATAAATAAGCCAAAGTATAAAATCCACAATAAAAATAAATATTAAAAGCTCGGTTAAAACAGCCAACTTAAACCCTCCACCCAATCCCCTAACTGAATACCTGGTGAAACAGCCAGGTCTTCCATCAACTGTGAAATAAGGAAAGGTTCCAGGAGAGTTGAATCTCTGCCAGGAGGGAGTTCCAGAGTCACGGTGCAGCCACCGAGAACGCCCTTTCAAATGTGGCCCCCCAAGAAACCCGGGGGACCTCTAACAGGTCACCCCGAAGGATCGCAGGGGTTGATTGAGGACACAGGGGGTGAGGTCGTCCCGCAGGTAGACAGGGTCCAAGTCCTGATATGGATCACTCAAAATCCTCCCTCACGCAACTTTTTTTGGTTGGTTTGTTTATTTAAGGTGGGGAGGAAGCTTTGCTGTCCCTCTCTGGTCCTTCCTTCAATTTCTCTTACAGAAAACTTTTAAAGAGATCACTGCATGCATTTAGTTTGGGTGGGGTTTTGAAGCGATGGCTGAACTTTTTTTGATCACTTTTTCCTTCTTGCCAGTGGCTTTTGAGCTTCTGAGGCAAAAGGGTAATTGACATGAAACTGACTAGAGCTTAAAATCTTTGGGACAGAGCTGGCTCCTGATAAAGTTACCTGATTTTAAAAAGCAGAGTCACGTAACTTGTTCTTATGTTGTTTTTTCCCCCCTATCACCACAAATGGGGATCAGCGGCTGAGCATGTGCCAGCCAGCAGAACTGATTTTTTAATGTTTAATAACTCACTTTTTCCTGCACCAATCATTATCGCACTACAGCAGCACTTGATCTAGATCTCAAGCTCCAAGGCTGTGAAATCTGGGGCCTCAACTCATCAGAGGGGAGAAGATATCGATGATTCAAAATAGTTCATGCTTTTAAGTTCTGTAACATACCATCATATGTTCCACTCTCCAGCAAGGCTCCACTTTCTTCTAGTGCTTTAAATTGCTCAACAGGAATGAAATTATAGTCCACCCCAGGGACTTCTCCATCTCTGGGAGCTCTTGTAGTGCCTGAAAAGATAGGAAAGAAACAGCTGTAAAGTTCTCCAGCACTACTGGTTTACAAAACACTCAGTCTGTCATAGAATTCAGCAAGCAGAGAAAGAATTTGATGCTGTATACATCTAGGTTGCCACTTCTGCAAGATCTGAATCAGAAAACTCTCATGCAAGTGACTGTTCCAGTATGTGAAACTAGGGAAATGAATTATGTAGGAATAGGATATTTCCACAAGAAATAAAGCGCCCATGAAATGAGTAAATCTATACCAATGCAGGATGTGCAAAAAGGTAATGTGATGCCAAACAGTTTAACTGCTTGAGAAATAACACTGAAGCATTAATGTATTTACTTTCATTATGGATTATGGCAAAAAACTATACACTGATACATTAGTTTCCAGTGAACAAAGCCTCAATCAATCAATAAAACTACAATTACACCAAAAATTAATGTACACAATGATCAAGAACCGGGTACAGACAAAATGGAGTACACAGTACAAGCTAGTATCTGCCCCCCTCAGTTTTGTGGGTAGAAGTGAATATACTAAGTGTTATGCCAGCATTCACATCATCTTCTGTTTGGGTAGCCAACAATGCAGAACCACACAAACTATATAGCATAGTGCTTGCTGCCAGTTACATCTGGTGCGACAGCTTCGGCCATTTGTTTCGTACTCTGACCTGGCCACTGTCATCCATGCTTTCATCACTTCTCGACTACTGTAACGCACTCTACGTGGGGCTACCCATGGTGACAGCTCGGAAATTGCAGCTCATGCAGAATGCGGCGGCCCATCTCCTAGTGGGACTGGGCCGCCAGGAGCATATTACACCAGTGCTCTGTTCTCTGCACTGGCTGCCAGTGGTTTTCTGGGCCCAATTCAAGGTGTTGGTTTTGGCCTATAAAGCCCTATCTGCGAGATCGTCTCACTCGGGTCCTGGATTGGCCCCTGCAGTCATCCGGGGGTGCCCTGCTCGAGGTCCCCTGATTTTTTTTTTGGGGGGGGGCATGCAGGGGAGGATATTCTTGGTGGCCACACCGCGCCTGTGGAACTCCCTTCCGGTAGAGGCTCGGCTGGTCCCGGATCTTCCCTCCTTCTGGAGAAGTTGTAAGACCTGGCTGTTCCACCAGGCGTTTGGTGGGGGAGATGGGTAGTGGGGAGGTATTGGGGGGGAAGGGGGGAATGTGTTACTCTTGTCTCTCCTTTTATGACTTATTTTAATTGTTTTTAATGATTGTAAGCCGCCCCGAGCTGCTTGTGGCAGGAGGAGCGGGGTAACAATTTTAAATAAATAAATAAATAAATAAATAGACAGACATGGGTGTCCACAGAAATAATTCTCAAGGGGTGGAGGGTGGGGGAGAGGACACGGTGTATTAACAGGATGTCAGCTCCCAGCATCTCATCTCCTCCCTCCCTCCCACCTAAATAGCAATGTGGCCCCTCCCCAGCCTGAACGCACTCTCCCTGGCTCTAACTGCAGCCCCCTGCCTGAGCTCCACAAGTCCTACCACCCTCACCCCCTTGCCTGAACTCACAATTCCTCTAGCTTCAGCCCCTGCCCCTAGAGAAAGGGTGTGAAGCCGGGGGGGGGGGGGTTATGCGGGGGTGAGGGGGAGGAGAGTCTGGAGGGAGTGGTCTATGAAGCTGGGGGGTTTAGGTCACTGATGTGAGGCAGAAAATTTTCCAGTTCTAAAAACAGTTTCATAAAATTATTTTTTTTGTAATTAAATATCAGTTCAACTACTTTGAGCCATTGTAAAAACTGTTGAGATTTATCCAGGACATAAAATTAACATTGTACTTGATCATTTTTCTTGCCCTTCTCTAGTTCTACTATGTCTTTTTTGAGATGGGGCAAGAAAAACTGCACACAATACTCCAGGTGCGGTCATACTATAGATCTATATAGAGACATTACAATATTTTAAAAGTCTTATTCTGTATCCCTTTTCAAATGATTCCTAACGCTCTGTTTGCTTTTTTGACCATCGCTGCACACTAGATTTCAATGTATTGTCGACAATGACTCCAAGACTCCTTTCCTGAGTGGTAACTCCCAATTTAGAACACAGTATTGTATACATATAGTTTGGGTTATTTTTCCTTATGTGCATCACTTTGCACTTGTTCACATTAAATTTCAGCTGCCATTCTGGATGCCCAGTCATCCAGTCTCGTAAAATCCTCTTTGCAATTCTAGACAGTCTGCTTGGGTTTTAACTACCTTGAATAACTTTGTGTAATCTGCAAATCTGATCACCTCACTCTACTCCTTTTTCCAGATTATTAATGATGATCTGCAGATTTGAATAGAGATTGGGTCTGAGGTGGGTGGAAAAAAGTGCCCAGGGGCTTGAATGTAGGTGCCCTGGAGAGTGGGGGAGGGGGCCCTGCCTAAGTGGGGAAGTGGGCTGGGGAGTCAATGCATGAGCCCTTCCCCAAATGGGGCATATGGAGGGGTGGAGGATCTGCCCGAGGGGTTATGGAGGATGTCATGGGGCCTAGTCTGTCTCAAAGGGAGAAGGAAAGCAGTATCTTTTCCCTTGGAATCTTAAATACTGGGACCATGTAGGGAGGGGCCATGCACCTAGTGAGAGAATAGGTTCTTCACTAGGAACGGTCTCTGAGATCTCTCTTTAGGCCCCCTGCTGACCAGTGTGGGGTGCAAGAGCTCCCTAATTTCCATACATCAAATAAAAAAAATAAATCAGTAAATTTGAAATTTGGGGGCGCGGAGGGGAGTACCCCCTCGCCTCCCTCCCCCAACACCTATGAGCGTAGATGTTAAAAATGCTTTAATTCAGAGTTTATAAACATCTTATTCTTTTTAGGAGGCACACTGGGGTGAAAGCGTTATCAGTGCCATACAGATGGCAGAAGACACAATTGTGCCCTCTGCTTCATTAGCAGAGTGTGTGTGTCTTGTGCAGGAGTATTTAAGCTCCCTGAAACCTTTGCTTGTGCTATACTACCATGTAAAAGGAAATTATCTATTATAAAGAGTGCATGCATACATGCTTGATATGCGAGGAGGATGGAGCGACATCAGTCAACAAAGAATGCACAGGAGAAGAAGAAAGCAAAAGGGGATGTGGAAGACCAAGGAAACACTGAAGGACACAGGGAGCACAAACCTAAAGAAAACATGTAACTTTTTTTCATGTTGTCTGCTATAGCCCACACATACACATTGTTCACCACCCCTCTGTGGTAGGAGGGGGAGTTTACTACTACTACTGTTACTCATTTCTATAGTGCTACTAACGCGTACGCATTGCTTTATAGTCACACATTTTCAGAGCGAGTTCCATGCCCAGTGGGTTACAATCTAAGATGGAGAAGCATGAAGGGAACACACAGGGAAAGACAAACACACATATATTCCCATTTTACAGAGGGAGAACTGAGGCTAAGGGGCTGCGACTTTCCCAAGGCCACCCAGTGAGATGGTTGGCTAGGGTGAGATTTGAACCCTCGTTTCCCAGGTCCAGCACCTTATCCACTAAGGTGAGCCTTAACTTGCAATTTCCATGCTTTTTAGTGCATGATTGAACCTACAAGAGCCTTAACTCTTGTAAACTGGAGGATCTTTTGATTGTGGAATGCTTTCAGTTGGGTTGAGGACAACGGGACATCCAATAACTGGCTGGGTATATATAGGGGAAAGAAAGTTGATGGGTATGGGATGTGCACTGGCAGGTAGGGTGGCCATACCTCCCCTTTAAAGAAGACAGTTATGAAAAATACATGGAATAACATGTATTTTTCATAGACATCCTCTTTTAAAGGGGAGGTATGGCCACCCTACTGGCAAACAAGACTACGGGCAGCGAGAGGTGGTAAGCAGTCTGTGTATGAGCTATGGGCAGATGGATGCTAAGAGGGTATATATGCGAGTACAAGTACAAGTCAGCCAGGGGTGAGAGCAGTGTGTTTATGGGGAGGGGGCATCTAGGTGTTGGGGGAATATAGAAGGGTGTAAAAAGCTGAGAGATGAGTGATGTGTATTCAGACACAAGATTTGGGGGACAGCTGCTGCCTGAGAACAGAGTTATAAATGAAGAAGAAATGTGGCTACAGTGAAGACAGGACTCAAGTCCATAACATTGGGGTGGGGAGGAGCTGGCTGTCCCCAGCTTCAGTGTTGCCCCCAACCTGAAGAAGAAAAGAATTGGGGCTAAAAGACAAAGGCAAAGTGTGGATGCCTAAGTTGTAAGTGAGCACAATATGTGAGACCATACATCTTTATTACTAACATGGCATGGACGTTAAGGTGGGAGCCTTAACTTGCAATTTCATGCTTTTTAGTGCATGACTGAATTTGGAAGAGCCTTAACTCTTGTAAACTAGAGGTCTTTTACTATGGAATTTAAGCTACAGTCACCATTCATCTTTGAAGCTAAACCCTGACTTTGAGATGGGGAGGTCTGATAGTTGGGGGTCTTTTTAACTCACCCTTGTCATGGTCGGATCATTACCTTCTTCTGGCTGCTCTCTCAGTGCGCCTACCTGATCAGAGGGGTGCAGGACCAATTTGGATGGTCTGCCCTCGGAGGCTGATGGACCCCACTGGGTTACGGGCAGCTCTGGGGGAGTTAGCAGATGACATCAGTGACTGCTCTATTGATGCCCTGGTATCCTTCTGGGATGGCTGGTTGGCTGGGGCTACTGATCAAGTGGCCCCCAGATGTCTGCTCCCGGTGTTTTGGCTCCGGAGGTCCCCGTGGTTTACGGAGGACCTCGAGCATCTGAAGCATGAGGGGAGACCGTTGGAACAGCAGTGGCACAGCACTCACGTTGAAGATGACCAATTGCAACATAGGCTGTTTTTGAGGCATTATGTTGTGGCTCTGCGAGTAGCAATGAAGCGGTTCTTTGCTGCCATCATAGCATCTGCGAGGTCACATTTGGCAGAGCTTTTCGGGGTGGAGAGAAATCTGGTCAGTCCAGCCTCCCTCCACCTGGATATGGAATTTTCCACGGTCTGCTGAGGCATGTTTATAACATACTTCGCGAATAAAGTCACTTGCATTGAACACAACTTCGACTCTGCCCTTGGGACCGTGCCGGAGCCTGAAGTTAGGAATGCGCTGTCTGGTCCATGTTTATGGGATCATTTCCAACTGGTGACACCTGCTGAGGTGGGGGATGTGCTTGGGTCTGTTCAGGCCACGATATGTGAACTTGATCCCTTCCCTTCCTGGCTGGTTACGGCCAGCTGGGAGACGGTTGGGCTGTTGGCCTGCTGGGGTTGTCAGCGCTTCCTTTTGGGGAGGGCCGGTTGTCTGAGTCGCTTAAGGCGGCGGTGGTTCAGTCACTCCTTAAGAAACCATCGTTGGACATTGACTCCCCAGCGAGCTATCGTCCTGTCTCTAACCGTTCCTTTTTAGTAGGGCTGAAACGAAGTCTTTGGAAAACTTCAGAAATCGCCTAATATTACCGTATTTGGTTTGGAAGGTCCAAATTCCAAAGTTCCGAGGACCAAGGCCATTATTCGGAAAACTTTGGAAACTTCAGAAGCCACTGAAGACATGGAGGGCTGGTGGACAGTGGAGCTTCTTCTGGAAATGAAACTTAGTGCCATAATTTGTAGGAGGAGGATATGGGAGGCGACAGCTGAGTGATGGTAAGCCAGATGGCAAGCTTTTGATTGACTGGCAGGGCAAAATAAAAGTGGCCGCAGCCATTTTGACCATTCTCTTTAGGGAATTTGGCGGTGTTCTACAGTGCAGCTAGATCTGTAAGTAATCGGCTGGGGGTGTGTGTGCCTGGTCTGGTATGGTTTGGCCTGTCCATAGGGCCAATGCTGGGGAATGGAGGTTACATTTACCTTTACCATGCCATGTAGTGTTTTTTTTTTAGTTTTTTTTAAATTGGGTGCCAAACTTGTTCTAGTTCTGCCTGTTGCTTGGTTGGCACTTGGCACCACGAGGGCAGAGGGATCTCTCTGCTTGGCTCCACTTCTCCTTGCCTTGTCTGTTCTAGTTACCAGTGCCACAGTACCAATGCCATGCCAAGAGGGAGCCCCTGGGGGTGGGGTGCGAATGTCTGTTTTCTTAATTTTGTGACTGCTGGGGCCTGGACATACTGACTTTTGGCAGGATTTCACCACTCACTCTTGCTGGACTCACTTCACTCCCTTGGCTTCCGTGGCTCCGTCCTCGACTGGTTCTCCTCCTACCTCTCTGACCGCTCCTTCAATATGTCTCTTGCCAAATCCACCTCCTCCTCCCTTCCACTCTCGGCTGGTGTTCCCCAAGGCTCTGTCCTTGGCCTTCTCGTCTTCTCTTTCTATACCCTGTCCCTAGGCAAGCTTATTGCCTCCCATGGCTGCCAATATCACCTCTATGCTGATTACACACAGCTCTCTCTACCTATTCAAGCTCGCCTTACCAGCTGTGTCTCTGACATTTCTACCTGGATGTCTCAACGTCAACTCAAACTCAACATGGCTAAAACTGAACTCCTTATCTTCCCCCCTCATCCTTCCTCTCCCTCTTCCCTGTCAATCCTCATCAATGGGGCCACCATCCTTCCCGTACCCCAAGCCCGTAGCTTAGGCTTCATCTTTGACTCACCCTTCTTTTAAACCCTACATCAACTCGGTTGCCAAATCCTGTCGCTTCTCCCTCCATAACATTGCTAAGATTCGCCCTTTTCTCTCTGTCTCCTCTGCCAAAACCCTTGTTCACGCCCTGGTCATCTCTCGCCTTGATTACTGTAACCTCCTTCTCACTGGCCTCCCTCGCTCTCACCTATCTCCCCTTATCTCTATCCAAAACTCTGTTGCCAGGGTCATCCACCTCGCCCGTCACTTTGACCACATGCAACCCCTCCTCTCTTCACTGGCTCCCCCTTCCTGAACGAAATCAGCACAAACTCCTAGTCTTCACCTATAAAGCTCTTCACAACCTTGCTCCCCCTACCTCTCTGCGCTACTTTCTCTCTGTACTCCAGTCTGTTAACTCTGCTCCTCCCTCTGTCCCCTCTCTCGCCCTCCCACGCCTCCCCTAACCACCTTCGGCCCTTCTCCCTGGCTGACGCCCACGCCTGGAACTCCCTCCCTGCCCCATCTGCCTCGCCCCCTCCTTTCATACCTTCAAACCCCTCAAGACCCACTTCTTCTGCTCTGCCCTCCCCAAATTCTTGCTCCCCTCACCTAACCCCTGCTGATACCCTCTATCCAGTACAATCTGTTACCTAAGGTCTGTGTACTCATAGCCTCACCACATGGACCAACCAGCCATCATTCTTGATGTAGCCAAGCCAAGCGCGTGCACCTGGGACCTCGCATCTTTATGAATGTTACACTCCTTGTCTCTCCCTCTGTTCCCCTTCCTTCGTCTCCTCCCTGCCCCGTCTCCCAGATTGTAAGCCCTAGGGCAGGGACCGTATCTATTCAATTACTTTGTAAAGCGCCAGGTACATTGCTGGCGCTATATAAATGTTTTCTAATAATAATAATAATAATTTATTTTTCCATGCAGTTACAGACTGTTTTGCGGGGTTGTGTGTCTTGTCCAAGCTGTGGCATGGCACAAGAGAGGTTAATTGTGTAACTTCTACTGTTCTGTCAGCTGCGTGGCATGAGGCCAGACTGGCATCTCTCTGCCTGGCTCCACTTCCCTTTGCCTGGTCTGTTGAAGTTACCAGTGCCACAGTACCAATACCATGCCAAGAGGGTGCCCGTAAGAGGTGGTGTGTGAATGCTGGGGCCTGGGCTTGCTGGCTTTAAGTAGATTTATTTGTCCATGCAGTTGCAGACTGTTTTGCGAGGTTGTATTCTTCTTCTTGAGCGAATGTCCCTTGCAAGCCTGCATTTTTGCGCACTGCTTGTTTGGCATAATGATGATTAAAGTGGGTGCACTCACTACTGATGGTGGGCCATGCTGTGGGTACACTACAGTTTGTTTGTTTTTATTTCTGCACGCATTTGTACTTTTGTACGGTTGTCTTCTGGAGCGACTGTTCCACTCTTGCTAACCAGCTCTTCTGGGTAGTGCTTTGGCTGTGGGTTCAAGACCTTTCCAAACAACTTTCTGAAGTTTCCCAAGGTCCAGAATTCCAAAACTTCGGAAAGAGTGCCGAAGTGCCTCAGAGTACTCAGAACTTCGGTATTCTGCCCGAGTACTCGGAAGTACTATTCAGTACAGCCCTACTTTTTAGGGAAGGTTATTGAATGGGTAGTGGCCCATCAGTTGCCAACACACCTAGACTGCATTGGTTTTCTGGACCTCTTGCAGTCAGGCTTTCATCTGGGTTATCGTACTGTGACTGCACTTGTGGCCTTGGTTGACAGCCTGAGAGTAGAACTGGCCAGGGGCTGTTCTACCCTGCCGGTTCTACTTGATCTCTCAACAGCATTTGACACCATGAACACAGCTGCAGGACCTTGTCGGGGTGTGTGGGATGGCTTTGCAGTGGCTTTGGTCATTCCAGGCTGATCTCTCTCAGCGGGTAGTCCTGGGGGAATATACTTCTTCCCTCAGGAGTCTCCCATGTGGGGTCTTGCAGGCTTCAATTATGTCCCCCTTCTTGTTCAATGTGTATATGTAGTCTCTGGGAGAGGTTGTGCATGATGATACTGAGCTGTACCTCTCCTTTTCATCTGACCCAGGCCCAGCAGTCTCGGTACTTTCCTGGTGTTTGGCAGCTGTGGGGACTGGATGAGAATTAGCTGACTGAAGCCGAATCCTGACAAGACAGAGATGATGCTCATTGGTGGGATCAGTGATCTGGGTGAGGGGGGTTCTCCCATCACTGATGGGGTCTGCCCGGTGTTGTCACCTTACGTTTAGAGCCTCGGGGTGCTCCTGGATCCACATGGATGCCCACGTCAGCTGTGGCCAGGAGTGCTTTTTGTCAACTACATCTGGTGTGGCAGCTCCATCCGTATGTCTCGGACTCCGATCTTGCCACCATCACCCATGCATTTGTCACCTCGAGGCTGGATTACTGCAACGCTCTCTTTGTGGTGTTGCCCATGGTGACTGCCTGGAAGCTGCAGCTGGTGCAGAATGCCATGACCTGTGCTTACGGGGACGGGCCACCAGGAGCACATTCAATCGGTGCTCTGGGCTTTGCACTGGCTGCCTATGGTCTTCCGAGCCCGATTCAAGATGCTGGTTTTAACGTATAAAGCACTAAACAGATAGGCCTGCCTAACTGAGGGACCACCTCACTTCTCATGTCCTGGAGCAGCCTATGGTCATTGGGGGGGCACTCCCCTGGAGGTTCCCCGCTAGAGATTGGTGGGGACCGACAGGCAGGCGTCCTCAGCGGCGGCACCTATGTTGTGAAACTCGCTTCCAGTGGGTGTCTGTCTCAGTCCTAATCTCAGCTTCTGGCACCAATGTAAGGCATAGCTCTTCCACCAGGCTTTCGGTGATGGGGAGGGGTTTGGGGACTAGAGGAGGGTGGGTGGGTTATCTTGGGGGATTTTGCACATCAGAATGAGTTTTATTGTATTGTTTTTATTTGTTACTGTTCTTATTGCTTCTCTATTGGTATTTAGATTGTATTATGTGTGTTTTTTAGCATTGATTGTGAGTCGCCTAGAGCTGCATGAAGCAGAATTAGGGAGGAGGAGGAGCAGGATAAACAATGGCATCAACTACTGTGGACAATAGTCACTATATGAATTTCATAAGATTTCAGATTTGACAGTTTTGGTAGTAAGATGAAAATAAAACAAAACTACAGGAATTGGAAGATGCTAAATCCAACTCTCTCTTGGAAAGGTTCAGAGGCGTGAATACTCCACAGGTTCACACAAGACCAGAATTCCTGCAACTAATAAGAGGCAATTTTTTTTGCCTCCCTAAGAATAGTGAGTCATCAGAAATTGGAGGGAGGGGTGGGGGAAGAAAATCTGATCTTGCTTGCTAATCAGTTTCAGGGTTGTTTACTTCATCAGAAACTGTGACTTTGGCAACAAGAAAGCGCTTTGTAATATCACATACAACACAGGGTACTTGACAAGCTTAATGTCTAATGAACATCGTTTAAATTTTAGCTATGATGAAAGCTTTTGAGTTTCATTGTGGGTTTAGACATGCGTGTCACCTGCATCTATTAAATAAAAAAGCACTTTGATCTCCTACTGAAAGTGCAGAAGCAATGCAGAAATATCAAGAATGAAATACATAACCAGATAGATTTTCTTCCAAATCTTTGAACTAACCCAAAACGTTCAAATAATTTAAAGGTTAGCAGGCTTCCATATGAAGCTTACAATCAATTCACACTAGCTTCTTACCTTTCAGTACCAGAACACCTTTGTGTTAAAAATGCTATTCAATTTAAATTTAAGTTTAAATAATTAAATAAAAGTAAAGGTAATTCTGCTTTTGTGCCTGTGTGACTAATATTAATATAAAATGCTCATGAACCCTAGTTACAGACAACTTAGAACAGTGTTTCTCAATAGGCAGCCAGGCAACAAATCCAGTCCACAGAAGTCATTTTTGTGGTTCTTGCCTCCCTACAGCACACAAACAGCTCAGTCAGAGCTGCTGAAACTGAAATTTGAATTTAGCTCCAACCACTACCAGTTTCCCCTGCTGTCATCTTGACCCTCTCATTTCTGTTCAATCTGCTGCCAAGGCCATCCACCTTGTCTGCTGCTTTCATCATGCTCAAATGCTTCTCTGCTCCCTCCCTCCTTCGCATCTACCACAATCTCCTAATCTTCACCTTCAAGGATCATCATGGCCTTGCTCATCCCTATTTTCTTCCCTCCTTTCCCATTACATTCACACCTGGGAACTTTGCTCTCTCTGCCACCACCTTCCCCCAGACCAAGAGTCTGCTGCTCCCTAAACAAGCTTTGCCTCTTCTCCCTGGCTGCCCCTTATGCCTGAAACACCCACACTGAATACATATGCTTTGCTCCCTCCCTTCTAATCCCCCTATAAAACTTATCTCTTCCACAAGGTTTCCCCCTAGCCCCTCATGCTGCTCACTAATGTTCCTTCTACTGTCCTTTCATTCAGGGTCCACTCCTCTCCTGTAACTAAGCTAAGTATGTGCAATTTCTCAACTTCATGAATATATCCCTGCCTCGCTTATGTTCCCCTCTCTCTTGTCCATCCTAGATTGTATTGTAAGTCCCTTGGGGCAGGCACTTGTCTCTAATGACTATTCAGTTCCAGACACATTGCTGACACTATATATATATATACATATATACACACACACACACACATCAACTTAAATTAGTGAAGAAATTAGTATCCAAGGATGCAATCCTCATTTGTTCAGGTGCAGAAGAGGGTAGTGTGTACATTAGTTGTTGGCTAAGTGCCACCCTAGTCTTAACAAGTTGCCAAATTCTCATTCAGAGTGAATATTATGTAGTAATAATATTCACTCTGAATGAGAATTATGGAATGATATTATGTAATATCATAAGGACAGGACAATATCCTGATTCTTGGAAAGGTCACTCAATTGTTCCAGTTTTCAAGAAGGGAAGCCATGACAATCCGGCAACATATAGGCCTAGCCTTCTGAATACATCATGTAAAATTTTGGGGCGTCACTTGTTATGGCATCTGAATCAATGGATTACAGCAAAGAGATTCCTTTCTGAGGCTCAAGCGGTCTTTAGAGAGGGCTACTCAACAGTGGATGATTTATATACTTTTCAGTATATATGCCACAAATATACAAGAGCAAATAAGAACACCCTCTTTGTTGCCTATGTTGACCTTAGGGCAACATTTGACACCATAGATAGGAGTTTGTTGTGGGAGAAGTTACACAGGCTAGAGATAGATCCACCCTCTTGAGACTTGTCATTGCATATTATAATGACACCTGGATAAGGGTTCGATATGGCTATGGTGGAGAGTTAACAGATAAAATTGTGGCTGCCAAGGGAGTCAGACAGGGTTGTGTCTTGGCACCCATGCTATTTAACATCTATGTTAATGAATTAATCTTGGATCTGTCCTCTCCAGACTTTCATTCACCACGTGTTCTAAATACACCTGTGGGAGTACTAATGTTTGCGGATGATGCGTTGATAATGGTGAGAACGCCAACACGGCTAGAGAGGGCACTGACTAAATTCAATTAACTCTGTAAAAAGAATTCTCTGGCCATTAATTACAATAAGACAAAAATTGCTTACTGGGGAAGGAAAAGAAGTTACCATTGGTTTATTGATAACAAGTTGGAAATAGTGAAGGACTATAGATATCTATGAGTACGCTTGAGTTCCCCTTATAACTGGAAAGATCACTTACAAGTAGCTAAGATCAAGGCATTTCAAACAGCAGCAGCAGTGATGATGTTTGACACCAAGTTCCCTAAAAAAATCTATGGTTGATTTATTTTATGTCTTTCATGCCAAGGTGTTAGCTCAGTTATCATATGGTTCAGAAATATGGGGTTTTGCTGCAACAGATCAGATAAATATACCACAAAATCAGAGAGGAGTGCGCCAGGGATGTGTCCTTGCACCGCTCCTCTTTAATTTGTATGTGGCAGACTTGATCCCGCTTCTAAAGGCAGAGGATACACATTCGCCTAAGGTGGGTGACGCTCAGGTATGTGCAGTTCAATTTGCTGACGATCTGGTGCTTTTGGCACAAACAGAAATAGGATTGAAGCGGCTGTTAGAGAGACTGTATTAGTATTGTCAGTCTAATGGCTTGATAATAAATGATCAAAAATCAAAAATTATGATCCTGGGGAAGAAACCAAAAACTTCCAAGTGGAGAGGGTCAGCAGGGTTGGATATCGTGAATGCACACAATTACCTGGGAGTTAACTTCACCTCAAGGGATACTTGGAATCTACATCTCCAAAATCGCGCTATTAAGGCCCTTCAAACCACACGGGCGTTAAATAGAGCTATGAGCATGTCTAAGGGGGTGTTAGTCTCTGCCTTTTTACAGGTGTTTAACGCAAAGATTCCCCATCTGCTGCCTTTGGGCTGGAGATAATACCATTCCCAGATGTAAAGGTTCTAGAAAAGGTTCAGAACTTGTTTTTGCGAAGGCTACTGAAGGTGGGACCAAGTACGCCTGGGCCAGTGTTGAGGGCCGAGACAGGTGTCTATTCATTGATGCCTATGCTAAGCAGTCCTTGGTACGGTATTGGCTTAGGCTGCAGCAGCAACAGGAACACCATCTTTCCCTGCAATGCCTCAAGGAGGAGTTATCACACGAGGGCTTAAGAACTTATCCATGGATGAAATATCTAGGGAGGTTACTCAACGACATGGGCTTTTCGTTTGAGTATTTTGCAGGGAAAAGGTTTAATGTGATAAAAAGCAAAATGATTCTGAGGCTGCGTGATCAGGCCAAACAGGAAGATCTGGCCTTTTTGGCCAAATGGAGAGTTGCTCCAAGTTTGGCCAAGGTAAAGTGCGTTTGGGGGTTCGAACCCTACTTGGATAAGACAATTAATCCCAAATTGAGAAGAAGCTATACTTTGTTAAGATGTGAAATGGTTCAGACAGCTGTGACTGAGGGCAGGTATTGGCATGTTGTATACGATCAGCGCTGTTGCTCATGAAGCTTGAATGAAATCGAAACAATAGAACACCTCATATTAGGTCCCCATACTATACGTTGCTGAAGGAAACTTGGTTAGCTCCACTTTGGGGTGCGGGGCTTAGCCTTGTGGCAGTGGATTGTTACCAAAATCTGGTGAGGTTATCCTCGGTACAGGATATGCAGGCCCTTTCTACATTAGTACTCTTAGTGTCAAGGAGACGAGACTACCTTAAGGGAAAATGAAAATGGTAATGGCCAAGGCTAAGTAAAGTAGGTCAGTTATCTGGTTGGACAAATGAATGAATGATTTTCTCCACTGTTAATTCCATGTGAAGGTATAAGGTATCTGTGGTATCTGTTGTATTCGGTTATTTTGTATTTGGTATCTCAATTTTGTATTTTATTTTGTACTTTATTTAAACTAGGCTACAGCGAGAGCTATAAGCCTTAATAAACTTAAACTTACCACAAAATAAATGTATTAGATCCTCCCTTAGCCTCCCACCTTCTATGCCAGCAGCCTTTTGGGGGCTAGAAACTGGGTTCTTGGACCTAAAAATCACTAACAGTTAGGATGCTAAAGTACTGGTGTAAAGTATTGGCAGCTTCCCCCTCTCGCTTAATAAAGATACATTTTATTGAAGATAACTTGAGAGAATCCTCTTATCAGTCACCTTGGCGGAGATAAATAAACGTAACAGTTCGTTCAATTGAGATGGGGTATTTGGTAGAGGATAACCAATGGTAGATTGCTTTAATGGATCAAGAAGTGGTCTTACAACGCCTAGTTGATATATCATGGCAGGTGGATTTTGCCTCAGTCCGTGGTTCTCGGGTTGCTCCAAATTATTTGCTGTGGAAAGGGGAAGTAGGGATAGAAAATTATCTGAAGATGGAAATGGATAATAAATTGATGCGAGCATTTAGTAGGTTGCAATTGGAGCAAATGACAACTGCAGTAACAGAAGGTAGCAGGAAGGGAGTCCCTAGAGTAGATAGATTGTGCCCATGTGGATTTTAGGTACAAGAGGAAATTGTACATTACGTTTTGGACTGCACACAGGTGGAGGATCTTAGGGTTGCACTTCTTCATGATAAACTTAGGTCCTTGAACGTTTTCTCCCAGCGTGAGAAACTAATATGGTTGCTGAATAAGGAGGACTCTGCTATCATATTAAATCTGGCAGTACTTGTGTTAAAGGCTGAAATAGTGAGAAGCGACTGTGTCACTTCTATGTGCTATCCCTGATTTAGGATAGCATAGAAAGGAGATGGGAATTTCAGATTATTATGGGGGAATAAAATTATTTTGGGTGAGCAAATAGGGAGTGTTTTGAAGCTGGATAGAAGTACTGTTTTATAATTATGTATAAATTTTAGATTTTATCATTTGTGTGTGAGATATATTGGTGGCTGTAATGCAATGGAAAATTGCCAAACTGCAATAAATTATTTCATTCATTCAGAGTGAGGGGCATCATTGTGCAGTATAAGCATACCAGTAGGCTGCTGTCTGTAATGTGAAAGTGTGGAATACCCCTCTGTAGTAGGGGGTGGGGGCTTAATTATGGGTGGTCACACCACACAGAACTGTTGTGCACATGTGCAACTGAGTGTGGGTGATGGGCAATGAGGCCATTTGCTGTGAACAAGGATTTGGCACCCACTTAAGTTTAGCATGCTCTCTGACATGCAACTAACCTATGCACAATTTCCTTGCACGCCTGGATGAATGAGAATTGCGCTACAAATGTATGTATAGACAAAGCAGTCATTTTTAGAATTGCTTTCAAAAGAAGTTGCTGGCTATTCATTTGTTTAAAAAATAAATGAATTTAGTAGCTATACATTAAGCTAGAAGACAAACATTTGGAACTCATTTTTTAAAAGAGGCCTGTGTGTTCTGGAAGCCATGAAAAAACCCAGATGATCCATTTGGAGTTTGGCTTTGCTTCTCTTAGAGGTGCCTTGTAAACCGCTTTGATCATACCACATCAGATAACACCTCTGAGCTTGTAAATAGGAAAGAGCCTTTTGAAAAAATGTATCATTTTTTCACAGCAAAAGAGCAGAACATTTTGCAATGTTCATAACTCAGTGACTTTTTTGTCCTTTTTAAAGGCAGTTTTTTAATTAATTTTTTTCTTTCCACACAAAATGATTCACTCATTAGATAAAAGCGATTCCCATTCTACAGTGTTAGTATTCATACAAGTAGGTGTTCCTATCTTCACAATGTGCAGCATTAATTGAAAGCAAAGTTATGGCTGGCAGGAGATAGCTAATGAGAGGCAGTTAAAGATAAGGCAAACCATTATTATAATGAAAATGAATTGCATATAACTTTCTGAGAAGCAATGTTATTTAACGAATGAGATAGTGTTCTAGTGTACTGGTCACATAAGCTTACATGCACATGCTGTTGAAAAGATGGGAAAATTTAAAGTAATTAGGAGCATCTATCATTGTGTTACTGATTTTAGGGGGAAGAGTTTTTAAAATTAGAAATTATGACAAAAGAAAAAGGCATGGACAATAAAAAACTGAAGGATGAGGTGATGTAGGAAAGAAAAGTGTTCCTATATACTGTAAGGTTAGCTTAGCAACTCTACAGAGATGGATGACAAGGGCCAAGAAATAGTAATGAAGGATAGTTCAGTGGTTAGGGCGCTAACCTGAAGTTATGTTTAAATGTACTCCTACACATAGCAAGAGTGTGAAGTGGCAGGTGGAGTTTCATGTGCATGCCAGATATTCTGCCTCAGAATATATGGAAGTACCCCAGTGAGCTCGCAGCTGCACCTGCTCCAACCCTGGTGGGGAACAGGCTGCAAAATACTGGGTGTTGTTATACCTGCTGAAGTCCGAGTTCATTTTATGCAACACCCACTCACATATTTAGCGTGTAGAGTCTAATAAATGGGCAGTCCACTGCGTGTATTTAATGTGCTTTTGTGTAGCTCCCACTCACAGGTTTAGTGTGACCAGCCTAATAGACGAGCAGGCATTCTTCCTCACCCCACCCCACCCCACTTCACCCACCCACCCTCCTCTTAGGGCGCTTTTAGACGATCCCGCTGAGAAGCGGGATCGTTCAGAGGCGGGATCGGGCACCCGCCTTTCTCTCTACGCCGGGTCTGATGCTCAGAAGAGCATCAGACCCGGCGTAGAGACTCAGTGCGCATGCGTGCCCTTCTGCGCATGCGCACTCGGCAAAATACCCCGGAAGTGTGCCGTGAAGCCGGCACAGCGGTGATCCGCGTCGGAGGGGGCAGGATCGCCTGCCCACTCTGACGCGGGGAAGAGCCGACTTAAATGTAAGTTTTCAATTTAAACGAGCGCAAAGAAACGCGGCTGATCAAAGGATCAGCGGCGTTTCTTGTCTCGTTTAAAAACGCCCTTAGTATCCCACCCCATCACGAGTCTCAGCTGCAGCAAACCTTGGGAACAATAACTTGCCCCAGCTGTTTCTTTTTTCAGGGGTATGAATACTCCAGGAGGTGGTCCAGTTCCTGCTATATCCCCACCGACCCCCTGGTGGTTCATACCTGGGTTTATACCTGCCCGCAGTTGGCAATTGTAATCAACCAGTTGCTGCTACATAATGCTGAGTTTAAGTAGCAAATTGCATGCTATAGTGAAAACAAAAGTTGGAAATGAAACCGAAAGCAATCAGTCTTTCAATGCTGTCACCAGGTTTCTTGCATCACAGCGTGCATGACTCACAGCGATGTACTGGAAGAAAGCAGTACATATTGGGGTTTCGCACTCCATAGTGTTGGAAATCCCTGTCAGTTGGCATAAACCCCCCAGCCAAACATGCACCTCTTATACCCTCTATCATCTTCTGCATCACCATACAGTGTGGGCAGAAAACATCTCCAATTGCGAGGGCTTCCCACACTTCAAGCGTCCAAACCTCATATAAGGCAACAAAGCTCCCTTTCTGTCTTCACATTCCCTGTACCCCAAGGCACTTACTTCCCTGAAGATATTAATTTCTTCAACCCAACTGAGACACTCCCAGTGGCCCCTTGGGTATCCTCTTGCTGTCATTAGGGAAGTGATAAACAGTGTAATGGTTGGGGTCTTTCCTCTGTCCACCCCTCCTAACTGGTCCTTTCAGTCTCCCGCCCCCTTCGCCTACCTCCCCCCCCTCACCTGCCGAGAACATGTGCAAAGTTTTGGTTAGATCCCAAAACTGGAACATGAGGACACTCCACTTGCTCTGTCAGCAAGGCACGACATCTACAACCAGAGATGCTTGGCTGGTGAGGCAGAGGAGCAGGTAGGATAAGGAGAGTTTGCTAGCTGAGTTAGCTAGCAGAGGCAGCAGCTTTGTGTTTGGTACTTGCTTCCTAGTCACTTTACAGGCAAAAAGACTAGGAGTTCACAAACAACAAGAACAACGGCGACTGAAGTGGAAGCTGAGGGAACCTGTGGAAAAATTGAGACAAAAAGATGGTTGGCTGTGGAAATGGTGGAATGTACATCATTCTTGAGTGTGGACCAGAAGAATGTTACACGTGCATGAAATGTCTGCTTATCAACCTCATGGAAGAGAAAATCCAGGGTTTGGAGACGCAGCTGGAGACACTCATGGAGTCTCAAAAGGAAGAGGAAGAGTTAGTTAAGCCAGGAAACAAGGAGATCACAAATGCAAAATTTCTAAACACTGCCTGAGCAACAAGACCAGGAGAGAATATCCATGGAGGAGCATGACCATGAAAAAAGACAAAGGAAAATACAAGCTAGTAAAGGAGAAATGAGTAACAGGTTTTTTGTTTTAGTGAATGAAGAAGAGACACAGACAGAAGTTGGAGTTGTGAAGTAGAGAAAGGAGAAACTAGTCCCAGTAGAAGAAAGAAAACGACAGAGCAAGTCAAGGATAGGAGCTCAAAGAAGAATGAAAGTTCTACAACTACAAGGCTATGGAGGAGGCAAGGGGATCTTCAGACAGAGGAAGGAGGAGATGGGAAGGAAACTCAGAAGAAACAAGGCACCATTTCCAATCAGAGAAGAGTGAAGGTGAATGGGGATTCCCTCCTGAGAGGAACAGACATTTATTTGCCAGTCTGACACAATGTCCTGAGAGGTGTGCTGTCTTCCTGGAGCCCAAATTAGAGACATTATGGAAAGACTGGCAAGACTCCTCGAGTCTTCTGACCATTTCCTGCTGCTGCTCCTTCACATGGGAACAAATGATATTCCAAGTCAACGAACAACACCGAGAAGGTCAAAAATGACTGAGGCTCTATGAATAAGGCTGAAGACGATGGAGGGCAAAATGGTGTTCTCCTCCGTCCTCCCATTGGAAGGTAAGGGTCAAGGAAGGATCAGTCATATCTTAGAGGTCAATGGATGGTTGCATGGGTGGTGTTGTCGGCAGGGCTTTGGCTTCATCAATTATGAAATGGGATTTCAATAAAGGTAGACGTCTGTTTAAGATGGACTTCACCTAACCAAGGATGGGGAAAGGATTCTAGTGATTGGCTTGCTAACTATGTGAGGAAGACTTTGAACTAGGATTGAAGGGGGCTGGGGATAACAGCAAACAGAGCTGCAAACACAATGGTATAATGAATAGTGAATTAACTGATTATTTGGAAAGCAGGATGGCTCTCAATCAAAATAAAAATTGTAATCCAGTTGGGACATTGCAGGAGTGTGGTAGGAAACTCAGATGTTTGTATACTAATGCAAGGAGTTGGGGGTAACAAAAATGAAGATTTCCCCCCCCCCCCGGCATTTTCAGGCTAGCCGGGTCTGGGAATGGCAATAGGAAATACAGAGGCACAGATGTGCAGCCAGCTACTCCACTACTGGCTAGCACCCGGCCTTTGCTTGTGGTTTTCCCACATTAGTTCCCTTTGCACCTGGGCTTTTCCATGCTGGGCTACTAATTCCCACCCCCACCACCCCAAATGAAAGTGTATGGCCAGCAGCTTCCCCACCCCCGTTCTTGGTGCACCTATCAACTCTTCCCTTCCCCCTTTTGCACCCCCCAAAGCAGCTTATCGCTATGCCATACCACAAGTCTTCATGCTTCCCCTCCCCCAAACTTCCCTCCTTTCGCTGAAGCACAGAAACCATGTATTATGAAAAATTAAAGCATTACATTTTTTTAAAAAGAAAACTATTTCTTCTTGTGCCTGCTCCTTTTGGCGGCAGCTTGGTGTGATTGTTTGGGTGGCAGGACTGGGGTGGGTGGGGAGGGCGACATCTTCCTGATCCTCCTCCTGCAGATCCAGCTACATGGGAGGTGTGTAGGAGAGGGTTTGGATGCTTTCCCTGGAGACTGGGGGGGGGGGGGGGC
>QEPC01001417.1:1740336-1790040 GCA_003113815.1 Sphenodon punctatus
GGGGGGGGGAGTAGGGAAGGAAGGTGCAGAGGTGTGAGGGACACAGGGTATAGACCTGGGAAGGAAGGGAGGAGGGGACAGTATGGCAAGCTCTCTAAGGTTCAGGGGGAGTAGGACGGGTCCCACACTAAGCGGAAGGAGCATGACCCACAACCAACACTCAAACCCTCAAAACCCCAAGTGAACACACAAGTTTCCCCACTTCCCAAATGCTCCAAGACTCTCTCACCCCACACCCAATGCGCTCCCCTTACACCCACACCTTACGCTCCTCACTCTCCAAACCCCCCCCTACTTTCTCACTCACTCACTCACTATCACTCATGCTGCACATGAATACTCTCCACAATGCTTCTCTCGCTTGAATCACGCAACAATGCTGTGCAGACTGAACCTCCCTTATCTAGGCCTGGCCCTGCCTCTTTTGCACATGTATGCGCACCGAGCAATGTGGTGCCGTTGCTGGTCCCACCCCCTGGTCCCCCAGCGGTGTCTGCTGGGTCCCTCTGCCTGCCTCTGTCTGCAGCGCTGCCACATTTGGTGTTCCGCCTGGGGCGGCCTGCTGCGGTGTTTTCGGGGCTCTGTGCCGCACTCCCCCTCCACTGCCACGGCCCCCAAGGGTTCGGTAACGTCCCCAACAGTAGCGGGCCCTGACAACCTGGCAACACAGTTATAGCAGGGCAGAGTTCCTGCAGGCCACTGGCCCTTTTAGACAGCTGCTAGCACCAGCCAGGGGACTGGGCTAGTGGGGCTGAAAGGACAGAGGGAAACGCAGGACAGTTCCTTACAAGTGGCGGCTGGGTATGACTGTGGTAGCAGTGAACCCAAGGAAGAAAGCTTGAGCTAAAGCTGAGAGAGAATGCTACTGAGGAGACAAGCGCTCAGGAGGGGCTCTGTCACAGAGCTGAAAGGCTCAGAGGGTGTTGCCTGAGCTAAAAGGTATGCCTGGATTTCTTTAAAGAGTACGCCTGGCTCAGAGAGCCCAGAAGACTGCAAGTAGAAATGTATACAGGCTTACAGAGAGATTGTGTGTGGTGTAGACTTTGAACTTAGTATAGTGAATAAAAAGACTGTGTAACCTTATTTCCCAAGAATGACTGAATGTGGGGGCTCTCCTTGCTCTCCATTGTATTCCTCTGGCAGTCTCACATCTCGTTGCTACAACTTGTACTTGACCCACCTCCACAAATTTGTCAGGTTTCTCGATCTGGGGCAGTCTTAATTCCCCTTTTGTCATCAGTACATCCAGCCTCGTCTACTTCTGGCTCTGGGCTCACCTGTCCTTAGGGAGCATACATGGAGCTGATAATCCATATCCCTACTCGCTTGATGCCTCTAAGTCTCCAATTTTCTCTCTGGGTGCAATCCTCCACCCACAAGCAAGCCATCATCCTGCCCCAGGTCAGACCCCTTTGAGCTCTGTGGTTTGACAGTCAACGACCGAGTGCCTGCATTCGCCACCACTTTGTGGCAGGGTCAGAGCCCAAACAGTCACTCTTTCTTGGGAAATAAGCTCACAGTCTCTCTTTATTCTCTACATTAAGTTCAAAGTCTCCCACCATACACAAATTGCTCCCTGTATTCCAATGAGTTCCCTGGGCACACTCCCTCTGAAACCCAGGCATAATCTTGGATAAGGAAACTCTGTGAGCCTTTCAGCTCTGAGAGAGACCATCCTGAGCTTTTGCCTCCTCTGTAGCCTCCTTTCTCGGAGATCTAGCTCAAGCTTTCTCCCTGGGACTGACTGCTGCTATGACCATACTTAGCTGCCTCTTGTAAGGCACTCTCCTGCACTTCCCTCTGCACCATAAATACAAAGAAATAAAATACCCCCAACCCTACACCAACCCCTCTTCACCCCAACTCTCCAACCTCCTAGCTCATCCCTGCCCCCCACACCTCCCCTCATAAGCCCCACTGTCAAATGCTCTTGTGAATAGAATTATTTTGCAGTGCCTCCTAAAAGTGCTCAAGCCCAGAGATAAACGAACCTCCTGGGGGAGGGAATTCCACAGTTGCAGAGTGGCATCTGAGAACACTCCTCATCATGGAGACTAAGTTAAAAACCGGTACCTCCAGTCAGGAATCCCCGGCCAACTGCAAAGGCCACAATAGGACATGATAGGGCAGGCGTTCTTCCAGATAAGTGGGTCCCAAGCCAGTTAGGGCTTTAAAGGTCAAAACCAACAACTTGAATTGTGCCCGAAAGACAACAGGCAACCAATGCAGATTCCGGAACACCGGTGTTATGTGCTCCCAATGACCCGCCCCCGTAAAGAGCTGGGCCACGGCATGCTGCACCAGCTGCAGTTCCTGCACAGTCCTCAAGGGCAGCCCCGTGTAAAGCACATTGCAGTAGTCTAGCCTCGAGGTAATGAAGGCATTGGTGATGGTTGCCAGATATGAATCAGAAAGAAAAGGCCGCAGCCTTCACACCGGAAGAAGTTGGTGAAAAGCACCCCATGCCTTACTGCCACCACCCGAGATTCCAGGTGCAGCCTGGAATATTGGACCTTTTACTCCCTCCCCACGTAGTGCAATGAAGGCCTTGGTCAATTCCTCGGTCCAGGGAACGCACTTTTAGCAGGTGGACTGGTAAGGCAGCAAGGAACTGAAATGTGGCAGTGGTGGTAGTGGTACAGGTTGTTGCCTGGCTATCAGCTTAAGCCATGGCCCTGGTGATGGTAATTCTCCAACAAGTCGTTACAGAGAATGCAATGGCTGGGAAAGAGCAAACGTCAGACATGTACTGCCAACCAGGAAGAGCTGGGAGAACACATGTTTAAAAATGGTGCAGTGCATTTTGGCAGTTATCTATGTGCCACAGAGTGAGAATGGGGAGAGGGACCAGAAAGGATTGCTCCTTGGAACTCTCTAGGCTTTTCGGCCGTGACTCTATGGTGTTGGTGGACCTGTATGTAAAGAAGCCGCACACAACCTAATTGACGGGATGCAGACACATAGGTGCATATTAGCCTGCATTCACCCACACAGCGAACCCTGCATGCTCTAGGATGCCACTGTGAGTGGGCTCAGTGGTTGGTGGCCACATGGCTGATGGGGGAGAAACCTAATAAATGGGCAGGTAGACACCCACATGATGTGGGCTACCGTCTCATTTGTTAACACCCACTGTTGCTATTGAACAGCTGCTCTACAGGGACAGCAACAGAACCCCACCCCCCAACGTTCCCATAGTCAGGGAGACACTGTGATGCATCGCTTAATCTATTCCAAAATATCCTTGGAAATTAAACTATTAATGGGGTCTTTGGTTAGAAGTTTGAGTTTTGGCCAAATTAACAGGTGTATCTCATCTCAATCTATTCAGCATTCTTGAGTCTTTAGACACATTCATTTCTTTTTTCTCACTTTGGGGCATGACCTGTAAGTGTTCCACAGTGAAGAAAATAATGTGAAATCTCGGAATCCATCTACAAGGAAATAATGTCAGAATCCAAAGCTAAGCAATCTAGCAGATTCCCCATGCTAATGCAGAAGCTTTCAAAGCATACCCTTCTTTCAAGCAATTGCCTGCTCTAGTTAGGATAGTGTGATTAAAGCTCTCCTGCAGGAAGAATTTCAGTGATTCATTACTGTGTGCCATCTTCCTTGACTTTAACAACCTTTTAAGAATACATCAATTTGGCTGCAGTGAACAAGTGAGCCACTTCGTCAGCAAGCTATCCTCATTTTCATTAGATTTTTTATTCTTTCCTTACTCATAGGACTGAGTATTTTGTCTTTTCTTGTGTAATTCTGGGCATGCTGAATGTTAAAGCCACTGTAACTTGATAATGATGCAAGATCAAACTGGTAATTATAGCGGTCAAAAAACAGGCAAACAAAGCCATAATTTGTTAAAATATCTATCCTTTTAAACTTCATGCTTATTAATGTTATAACATGCAGTTTTTAAAATGATTTTAATAAGCTTGTGATTTTCAGACAGATGTTGTAGCAAGTGAACAATGTAGACTTCTGACACAGGAGAAATAAAATGGGGCAATAACATGCAACAATGATTACTTGTGTATAGATGGTAACTGGTGAAATGCCCCATAACCTGAAAGTTACCTTTCTAGCAAGTTGGCAAAGTATATGTTTTTATCTAGTATCTCACTTTCTTTAATTATATCTTTTTGAATCATTGCAATCTGTCCCTTCAGATGCCCTCTAGAAATTCAGATTGCGTTTTAGTTTTCAAAATGTTATCTAATAGTCATTGACATTTATATTTGTGAATAAGAGTGAGGTGCTTTGCCTCTTGCATTTATTTCACAACTATTACTAAATGCCATGTACAAATCATATGGTAACTTTCCCCACCAGAGAGCCACTGCCTTCACTGAAGCTTTGCCTCAACCTATTAGTTAATTAGCTGGCAAATATTATTGCATGAGATCGCTGAATGCTTTAAATTTTGTTTAGTATTTAAAAGTCAAATATCTTATAAACAGGCAATTGGCATGAAGTTTCAGGCACTCTACTAGGACCTTTGAAGCTGCTCAGTAATGAGTGACTGAAATCAAAGGAATTGAGAAAAGGGAGAATGGGGTTACTTACCCGTAAACTCTCCTTCTGAGTGTCTATTCGCAAAGCAGTCCTATAAAGGGTCGTTTCCCAGTCCTGCCAGCAGGAGGCAGAGACAAATATGAAACTTGGATCTGGCTATAAGGGGTATAACCCCTCTTTGGAACTTCTGGTGAGATTGCTTCCAGAGCAGAAAGAAAATCCCTCCAACCATTAAACTACCATGGTAGTGATCTTTATCAGTCTATAAAATTTATTGATACAAGGTTAAGCCAGCTGGCTCAAGTGAATGAAAAAGCTAAAACAGTACATGCTCATCAAGACGGGCATCCCAGTTATCTGGACCCCAGTGAGGGTCCCTCTGAGGGAGAGAGCTGACTGCTGTGTGGGCAGACACAGAAGGAGAATTCATTGGTAAGTAACCCAATTCTTTCTCCGGGCGTGCAACCCGCACAGCCGTCCTACGAAGGGATGTACAAAAGCAGTACTCCTCACCAGGGTGGGATCATGCAGGAAAGCCCGTAAATGGTCACTAACACCAGGGCTTGGAGAACTTGCTTTTCAAAGGCCATTTTGGCAGATGCCGCAGAGTGGATGTTATAATGCCTGGTAAAGGTGTACAGCAAGGCCCAGATGGCTGCCCTGCATATTTCCTCGTAAGGGGCTTGTGCCCTCCATGTCCTGGAGGTGGGCCATATCCCTGAGTGGGCCTGCACCTGTTCTGGTGGGCCCAGCCCCCCCAGTAGGCCTCAGCAATACATTACTGATTCCAGCATGCTACGGTGCATCTAGATCCCTGGACTCCACCTACATAAGCCACAAATAGGGTTGTGAATTTATGGAAAGGGGCAGTCCTATCACTGTAGGTCTGGAGTGCTCTGCACACTTCCAGTCTGTGACCCTCCTCCTGAGCCAAGGAGGGGTTGGGATAGAAAGAAGGGAGGGTAATGTCCTGTGTTCTGTGGATTACCTTTGGAATGAAAGAGGGGTCCAGATGGAGCATGACCCTATCCTCCTGGAATATACAGAGCATGGAGTCAACTGATAGGGCTCCTAGCTCTGACACTCTCCTAGCGGAGGAGATCCCCACTAAGAAGGCCACCTTAATGGATAGACAGAACAATGGGATCACATCCAAAGGTTCAAATGGTGCTCTCTCAAGAACCATGTTGAGGTTCCAGAAAGGGAATCTTTACTCCGGTGGTGCGGACAGCTTAGTTGTCCATAGGAAGCGCTTCACATGGGGGTGGACTGCAGGGTTTGGTCCTGATAAGGACTGCAGCACTGCCAAGATGGCTGCCACCTGTCTTACTAAGGTGCTGTGGCCTAAACCCATGTTCAGCCCTCCCTGTAGGAAGGACAGTCATTTGGGAAGTGGGCACTCCATAGGGGTAATGTTTGACTGGGCACACCATTTGCTGAAGTGCCACCACACTGCAGAGAGCTTTCTAGACCAGGGGTGGGAAACCTCCGGCCCGCGGGGCAATTTCATCCGGCCCACCATCCTATCACAATGCTTCGTTGTTGTGTGGCCCACACCTGCCTCTCTGGCCTGGGCGGACTTTTGCAGGTCGCACAAACTTACTCAAGCTTACCTCTCCTCTTCAGCAAATGTCCCTCCATGCCAGGTCCGGCCATTTCCTGAAACTGGCATGCTGGGAAATGTAGTTCCAGCAAAGCAGATTCAGGAAATGGCTACGGGACACTTGTAAACAGTAGCATCAGCGGCAGCAGCGCGTGAGAGAGAGAGAGAGAGAGAGAGACAGAGAGAGAGAGTGTGTGTGTGTGTGTGTGAGAGAGAATATTCTCTGGGTGGGTGTGTTTTGAATATTCTGTGCGTGTGCTGTCTGTGTGTACTCGTTTTTAATTGATTCTTAATTGATTTTGGCGTGCGGCCCCAGGCACATTTGTGGACCGACAATGCGGCCCCCAGCCTCAAAAAGGTTCCCCACCCCTGTTCTAGACCCTAGGAGGGTCTTAGTCACTTGGTCCAAATAGCCTAGGGCCTGGAGCTGGATGCATTCCACCTCCAAATTCTTAGCTGGACGATGTCAGGATTGTGATAAGTTAGAGGCCCCTGGATCAGTAGAGCTGCCCTTGAGGGCAAGGGTAGAGGAGAAGCCTCTTGTAGCTGTACTATGTCTGAGAACCAAGGGTGTCTAGGCCACAGAGGGACTACCATGCCCTCTCCTTGTGGATTTTGGCCAAGGTTCTTGCTAAGTAAAGGAAAGGTGGGAATGCACAGAGAAGGGCTTCCGGCCATGGCTGCATTAGGGTGTCTGTGGCTAGGGCACTGGAAGTCCCTGCACCTGGAGAAGAATATCTCTACTTTCTTGTTTTCCCATGAGGCAAACAGGTCTACAGTCAGTGAATCCCACTTGCTTTAGGCTAGGCTGAACACCATTTGTTGGGGTCAAGGTGGTGCCTGCTCAGCCGGTTCGCTTTCACATTCAACTCCCCTTTTAAGTGGAGCACCATGATAGAGCTCAGATTGGGCTCTACCCATTTAAGTAAGGCCTCTGCCTCTAATGGTAACCCCGGGGGATCTCAAGCTCCCCCCACACCCAACAGTTTATGTAAGCTACCACTGATCCATTGTCGGAGTGAACCATCACATCCTGCTCTGTGTACCAGGTGCTCCACTTTCTTTAGTGCTAGCCTCACTGCCCTGAGCTCCAGCACTGATTTTGGATTCCCCTGGTAACCAAGTACCTTGAAAGTAGTGGTTTCCCAAGAAAACCCCCCTACCCAGAAAGGCAGTTGTTGGTAGCAAGGATCAGCCTGGGAGGATGGGACTCCCAGACTGAACCTGCGTTCCTCCAGCCACCATTTTAGAGAGGATCGCACACCTTGTGGTAACTATAACTAAGTGGGGGCTGCATTTGTGCAGGGGTGGATTGGGAACTTAGAACAGCCCTGGAAAATATTCTTAAAGTGGCCTATTTTGCCCATCTGATGATGGTTTTATAAGCCTGGTTCTACAACCCACCCCACCCCCTGCAGACAATGACTACGGAGAAGGAGATCCACTGGTAACTCTCAGTTGCTCGAACAGGTGAGAGTCAGAGGTGGGATCAAGGGAAGGAGATGATTGGCCTCACTCTAGACTACTGTTATCAGTCTTGGGGCAGAACTGAGCACATGGAGAAGGTTTGGGAGGGTGCATGCATTGCTCTGCTCTCTAGCGAGTTCTTTTAAAATGAAAGGGAGTAAAATAAATACACCTGCTAGAAGGATAAACTCCCAGTGCTTCCAAATGCAATACAGGAGCACCCTTCCTGCCAGCATACTAGAGAAATGCAGATGAACAGATTCTGCTGTGCACAAAACCAAACACACTCTTTCCCAATGTTAAAAGAACACCAGAAAAGAGAGGAACATGAACAGCTGACAAGTTCCATTCAGCAAGAAACAATGTACTGATGCGGACAGAGGCATAATTGAGGAAACAAGCTTCAAAAACAAAAACAGATTCTAATTTAAAAATACCCTGAGTCTCTCTCTTTATATACATTTATTACTTAAGCTGCCATAATTGTCCTTTGTTGGTTCTTATTTAAAAATATACATTTAAGAACAAGCAGTTCTGTGCATCAAGCATTCAATCTAATGACACCGAGATTCTTATGTCAGGAAAACATCTTGGTGATCAAGGCAATTGAACCTTGCCATGCTATTGTTTTGCATTTGCTTCTCATATCAGGTGTGTATATCACCAATTAATCAAAGCTGCAGACACTGCTCTGATGTGGGGTGTGTTGATAAAGGCAGTGGTTAGAGCTAACAACCCAAAATACCAATCACAAACCATGCCATTCGCAAATTTCGCAGCATGTGACATACTTAATAAAGTGCACTAACAGCTGCTATGTTGGTGAAATTGGAGACAGCCTTTGGAGAACACTCTTCCATAAAAAATATTATTAACACCACCATCCAATCACCTATGGGTGAACATGCTCCCAGGCTCCTTGCTCCACAGAACCGGCCCCAGAACCTCTACCACCCCCTGCTCCCACTCAGTCCTCACAAAGACACACACATCCTCCTGGCCTCCACCATGTCAACCCAGTTTCCCTGCCTCCCCACCCCTAGACCACTCCATACCCCACCCAAGCCTTCGTGATCCTTTGCCCCCACCTAGCCTTGTGGACCCTGCCCCCACACAGCCCCACCCCACCTGACCCCAGGGAACACTCACCCAAAAGGCAGGGTCACTCAGCCTCCAAACTCACTCCTCTGGCCTCCGGACCATGCCGCTCAGTCCCTGCCCTGTTCATACACACAGCTCAGCCACAGCCCGACCCCAGGGAACAGGCCACTCGCACAAGGGCAGGTAGGAGGAACACTCAGCCTCCAAACAATTTCTCCCTCAGGATCTGAGTTGGACAGCAACTGGCACCTTGCTGCCTCAGCTCCTGTCTCCCCTTCTGCTACCCATCGCAGCTAATTGCTGAGCCAAACAAGCCCGAAGTTGCACTGCTGCCATGTGCTGCTGCCACTGCCTGCTGCTTCCTCCTGCACTGCTGCAACAAGGGAAGCACTTCTGCTTTCACAATGGAGCAAGGCAATTACTAGGGCTTTACAGGGGAATCATGGGGCGGGCAGGGAGGCAGCCGCGTGCATAGCTACTATTGTGAGCTATGTGCTACTCCCCCAGCAGGGTTAGCTCAGGAGTTGGAGTGCCATCGGCCCACCAGGATTTCGTCCGGTGTCCAGATGGTCAAATCCACCCCTGCATTTGTGCTCCACTTTCTTTGGAAAGGTTGGAAAAAAACATAGCAGTGGGCACAGCATGGAGTCTAAGAGCGCTGTGAGGGGCATAGGATGAGCAGTGGTTGATCCGATCATCTTCTAGAGCTGGCCCCAGGCATGTGCCACATGTGCGGCCGCACATGGCTCCGCGACCAGCTGGAGCCCCACACTTGACTGGCTGAGAGGCTGCAGCCAGCTTCTCCCCTGATAAGTTCTTCTGTCTCCTCTCCATGGCTCAGCTCCCCATCCCTCACCTGCCTCTGCCTCCTAGTAGCGCTGCAGCGGGACACTGATCAAGCTGAGAGATAAAGCTGTTTGTTTACAAACAACTCCTCCCCGAGCTGCATTGCAGGATGGGGCGGTATAAAAATCTAGGAAATAAATAAATAAATAAATATAAATGTGAGTGATCAGAAGGTTGTTACCTTGTAAAGAAGGTTCTTTGAGAGGACTCCCAACATTCTCACAACTGCGTTGTGCACGTTTACCCTATTCAAATAATAGACCACGTGATGGTCTCAAGCTCCTCTAGTATAAAAAGCACTGACTCGCCCCCTCAGAATGACAGTTTCTTCCAACCCTTTCTAGGAATATAAGGAGAAAAATCCATGCGAGGCTGGAAGGGTGGGTGTTGTGAGAAGGTTTGGCGCCATCTCAAAGGACCTTGTTTTTATTATTATTATTATTATTATTATTAACAAACATTTATATAGCGCCAGCAGTGTACCTGGCACTTTACAAAGTAATAAAATAGACACGGTCCCTGCCCCTAGGGCTTACAATCTGAGAGACAGGAGCTGGGGGAGAGACATAGGAAGGGGAACAGAGGGAGAGACAAGGGGTCTAACATTCATGAAGATGCGAGGTCTCATGTGTATGTACTTGGCTTGGTTACGATGAGAATGACAGCAGGCAGGTCCATGTTGCAAGGATAAGGGTAAACCGATCGTAGGTATAGGAATAGTGGCTCAGCAGGATAAAGAGTCAGACAGAGCAGAGCGAAAGAGGTGAGTTTTAAGGAGAGATTTGAAGGTATGAAGGGAGGGGGCAAGGCGGATGTGGACAGGGAGGGAGTTCCAGGCATGGGGGGCAGCAAGTGAGAAGGGACGAAGGCGCTTAGGGGAGCAGGGAAGGCGTGGAAGGGCGAGAGAGGGGACAGAGGAGGAGCGAAGTGCACGGGCTGGAGTATGGAGGGCGATAAGTGCAGAGAGGTAGGGGGGAGCAAGGTTGTGAAGAGCTTTATAGGTGAAGACTAGGAGCTTGTGCAGGATTCGTTCAGGAAGGGGAAGCCAGTGAAGCGAAGAGAGGAGGGGCTGCACATGGTCGAAGCGACTGGCGAGGTAGATGACCCTGGCAGCAGAGTTTTGGACAGAGATGTGGGGAGAAAGGTGAGACCGGGGAAGGCCAGTGAGAAGGAGGTGACAGTAATCGAGGCGAGAGGTGACCAGAGCATGAACAAGAGTTTTGGCAGACGAGACAGAGAGAAAAGGGCGAATCTTAGCAATGTTATGGAGGGAGAAGCGACAGGATTTAGCAACAGAGTCAATGTAGGGTTTAAAAGAAAGGTTTGAGTCAAAGATGAAGCCTAGGCTACGGGCTTGGGGGACAGGCAGGATGGTGACTCCATCAATAGTTATTGACAGTGAGGAAGGACAGGAAGGATGAGGGGGGAAGATAAGTTCAGTTTTAGCCATGTTGTTTACAAGGTAGTAACCTTCTGCTCTTCTTTGAGTGGCTCCTCAAAGGCCATTTTTACATGACTATGCCAGGTGGGGGTGGGGTGGGTCTGTGGGTGTGACGGTGTGTAGGAGGGGGGTGGACACGGCTGCAAACGCATTCCCACTCACCCACCCCCACTCATCCACACCCACGGAGTAACCACCGTTTCCCCCGGGGGATGCGTGTTAGGCAGGCACGCACACACTCCCACTCACCATGGGCACATGCACCACGTCGTTCACACAGGGCTCCCCCACCCATGAACATGCAGAAATCTTCATGCTCATGGGTGGGAGGTACCGTGTAAATAGGGCCACATTCTCACAACTCTCTTACTTATATTACCTTAAGTAGGAATTTAGGATGTAAAGCAATATCTATTCTGTCTTGGAAAATCTGCAAATATGGTTCTAAGATTATTATGGTTGCTATTTCACTAGCTTTTCTTAATGAAGTTATTGCTAACCTGCACCCCATAACCAGTTCATTTGTGCCCCCCATATAACCAATTCATGTTGCCCCGGCGGCACAAATTAAATGGTTATGTGTGGGGGACAGTGTGAATTGATTCTATGGGGGCGGGGACGCAAGTGAAGTGGTTATAGGCTGAGGGCAGTGTGAATTGATTATGGGGGCACAACTGAACTGGTTTTATATATATATATATATATATTTATTTTCATGGTATAATGTGCTTAATAGGCTAGCTGTATTTTGGGTGTCTTGTGTGTTTGATAGCAGCACCTCTGGACCAGTCACATCATGTGCGTGCACCGGCAGCAAGAAGCAACAGGACCTGGACGCCAGGCTGGCTAAGCTCACCCCCTCCCCCTCAGTAAGGCAGTGGATGCAGTCAGCCTCTCTGTGCCTACCTCACTACCCACCTGGCTGCCCCTGCAGTGGTAGATGCTCAGCTGGGGAGGTGGGAAGCATTGGGAGGCCATGCTTGTCTGTGGCCGCTTGGAGGGATGGAGATTGAGAATCCTGCCTGTACAGAGGGAGTAATTTTTATGTAAATTTACACATTTGCATAATTAGGTGGGTTCTAATTATGCAAATTAGGCCCCGCACCAAGACTTCGCACATAGCTTGAGAAACCCTGGGGCCAGCCCCAGCTGGCCCCCGAGTTTCATTACCTTGTATACATATACACTCAAGTACACGTGCTCTACTGCCATGTACAGAACCACTCCCAAAGTGATCCTTGGGGGGAGGGTTGAGATGGCTTGTCTCAGTTGATCAGGAAACCGTGTCTTTGCAGAAGCGAGGTGGTCACGTGCAGATGACGCTGGGTCTGGATCTCGTTGGGCACTCGTACCAGAATATTGTCTAGGTAGGCATACATGTGGATACCCTGACATCTCAGTTTTGCTGTGACAGTCACCAGTACCTTTGTGAAGGTGTGGGGTGCCGAGAAGAGACCAAACATCAATGCCCTGCAGTGCCAGTGTGCACCCACATATCAAAATATCAAATATTTTCTGTGTGACTGGCATATGCAGGTAAGTGTCCCTGAGGTCCAGGCCAAGAAATCCCCTGGTGTTAGGGCCGCCATTATAAACATTAAGGTCTACATGCAGGAGCACTACAGCTTGACTGAGCAATTTTAGTCACCGAAGGTTGAGGACCGTCCAAGCTCCCCCAGTTTTCGTGGTTACCAGGAAGAGAGTAAAGACCAGTTCTATTGCTGGCAAGATGGCTGCCAGCAGTGTATCCAAGATGGCTGCTCCATGCTGGCTGCCAAACCCTGGTCATATGACCAGGGGAGTCCAGCCATTCAGCAACTATTAGGAAACTGGCCCGCCCCCCACTGTGTGCAACCAAGATGGTTTCCCCCATAACCATGTGGCGGTGGGAAGCCTTCTGCGAGAGCCTTGCTCTGCTCAGCAGGAAGAGGGGATGGGGGTGAGTCACAATGCGGGCCGCATCCCTGGAGCTACCTGCATAGCATCAAGTGGAAAAGGAGTCACGCAGTGCCCTGGATCTGCTCTGGGACTCCACCTGATGAGAGAGGGCTGTGCCCAGCCCACCCCCCCTTAGATGTGTAGGAAGCAGAGCCGCCCCTGACTTTCCCTCCAGTCTGGGGTTATCCCAGTGCAGTGAGGGGGATGCCCGGGTTGGGCCATGCCGAGCGGCACTCTGGGATTGTGGGGCCACACTGGGAAGGCTCCTAGCCGGGGGGGGGGGGGAAGAGGGGGAAGGGGAAGACTGGCTCATTCCCGATGTCTGAGTTCCCTTGGAACTCTCCCCCAGTGGAACAGATCGGCATGCTCGGCAGCTTGGAGCAGTGCCGGAGATTCTCTCCTGCTTAGGTCCTGCTCCCACTCATAATGGGAAGAGGGAGGGTGCAAGAGTAAAAATCCCCAAGCCAGACCAAGCAGTGTGCTTGGCAGTGCAGCAGCACTGTGGGAGGCTTTTTTGATTAGGGAGGGCTGACCCGAGCCCCTCTCTGGCTCAGTGGTTCATTAATGGCACATGGCAGTCACAGAGCCTGTATCCCCCGAGGAGCAGCTCGGGGGATAGATTAGGGATTTTGTTGGTGTACCAATCACCCTGCTGACAGCAGTCTCCATGACCGAGTTGGTCTCAGAAGTGGTCTTGAAGTCACTCAGACGTATAAGTTTTGGGTGACTTCACCACACACGCACGGAGACTAACCTTTTGGAGCCAGAGCAGGACTTCATGGCCTCCATGACAACCATGGGTCTATCACAAAGAACATCTGGCCATACACACGAGATGGGACACACATTGGATTGAATTTTTTGCACCGGCATAGAAACAGATGTTCCGATTATCGGAGGTGTTATAACACTGTTGTCATGGTCAGACCATTACCTTCTGAAGGACCAGATCCCTGCCCTCCAATGCCTTCGTCGGGGTGGTGGGCCAGTTAGCTTGGTCCTCCACCAGAGACTAACAGATCCAATTAGTTTCCAGAATATTCGGGGGAATTTACCCACTGACCTTGACGGCTACTCTGTTGATGACCTGGTTGCCTTGTCTGCAACAGCACAGGCAGGTGAACTGGGAAGGTAGGCAGTTAGAGCACAGGTGGTGTTTGACTTGCACTGAAGCCAGGCGGCATAGATCATTTTTGAAGGATTATTTCATCGCTCTGTTAGTGGCAAAGAAAGCAGTCTTCTCTGCTATCATGATATCTGCAAAGTCTCATCCTGCAGAGCTGTTCCATGTGAATGACCTGGCTAATCTGATCCATCTCTGCCACGAACTAGAGTCACTAGAGACCATGTGACATTTTTACTGATTACCTTGCAGACAAAATTGTGTATTATTCACCACAACGTGGGTGCTGCTACTTTGTCTGCAGAGTCAGAGTTTGGGGTTGTGGAAGCTCAGCCTTGTCCTGTTTTTTGGATCAGTTTCAGTTTCAATCAGTGTTACCTACTAATGCAGAGGATGTGCTTGGAGCTATGCGGGCAACCAGTTGTGAATTAGATAGTCGCCCGTCCTGGCTGGTGAAAGCCAGACAAGAGACATTGGGGCCATTGCTGGTGGGGGTTGTCAACACCTCCCTTCGGGAGGGTAGGGTTCAGACAGTTAAAACTACAGTTGTCCAGCCCCTGCTCAAGAAACCATCTTTGGACACTCACTCCCTGACCAGCTATCGCCCAGTCTCTAACCTTCCCTTTTCAGGGAAGGTTAATGAACATGCGGTTGCCCAGCAGCTTCAGACTCATTTCAATGCTACTGGATTCCTGGACCATTTCAGTCAGGTTATCGTCCAGGATACATCATGGAGACTGTGCTTGTGGTCTTTTTCACTCTCCAGGTGTAGATCATTGACCAAAGGAACACCGCCCTGTTGATCTTTTTGGAATTTTCAGCAGCCTTTGATACAGTTGATCATGAGGTGGTGTTGACACGCCTGCAGGACTTGGCAGGGGTGCATGGGACTACTTAATTGATTATATTTGTTCCTCTCAGGGAGGTCCCAGTGAGTGGTGATGGGAGATTGCTTGTCAACTGTCAGGGCCTCCCTTGTGGTGTCCTGTAATGTTCTGTCTTGTCTTACCTCTTGTTCGATGTGCATCTGAGGGCACTGGAGCAAAGTGCCATCAGAATGCTGATGACATCCAGCTCTAACTCTTTTCTTCATCCGACCCAGGTCCTTCAGTTTCGATGCTTACCCAATGTCTGACCACTGTTGGGGACTAGATGAGGGTGAGCCTAATGAAGATGAATCCAGAAAAGACTGAAGAGATGATGGTAGGCTGATCTTGTGACTTGGAAGGGATTGGGACCCCTGTCATTGAAGAGGTCCAGCCCCCTCTGGCTGCAAGTTCCCCATCTCTTCTAGCTGACATTATGCTACCAGCATACATACTTCGAGAGAGAGCAAGTGTAATAAACAGGTAGCCAACAGTTCAAATGGAAGTAGGATGAGTCTACTCAGTACAAAGTTTAAGTCCCAAGGGGGGAGGGGGAGATCATAAAGCTCTGCTAACAGGGCAGGTGTTAAAGATGCCCTTTAGGAACCTCTTTAGGATTGGGGTAGAGAACACTGGTCATCCATCAATATGGTGGGCAGAAACTGCAACAAAATGGACTTTCAGCAATAATGCTCCAAGACCTCAGAAGGTGAGATGATTCAGGTAGGCAGGCAGTTGTTTTATTGTTGCAGTTTGCGGATTGAAGTTATCTGTGGATGTCCAAATGATAAACCTTTTCCGTTTTGCTTCACAGGTCTTATTAGTCAAGGCTTTACAAGCACTCTTGAGTCTGTGAACTACTTCTTCAGGCAACTCCTCCAGATTTTGTAAAGTCAAAGCGTATCAGTCAGGCTGTTAGGTGCAGTGATGGCAGATTCAGGTGGGGGCACTCTGCTGCTGTGTTGGTAGAGGTGGTCTGGGATCTGTGGAAGATGAAGGCGTTTCACTGACATGGACACCAATTGCATGTACCATGGTTGTCTGGGCCAGTTGGGCACAATGGCCCCAATCCAATGCCCTGCGGATGCCCACGTGCACAGCTGTGCGGAACCCCCGTGGATCCATACTGCTGGCACATAGTGCTGTGCATAAACATGCACGCACACAGCTCTGTGCAGGGATCTGCGGGGCATTGGATTTGGGGCCTATGAGAATGCACGTGGCTCAATCTTAGGTGAGTTTTAGGAAGACTCGAGGTAGTATTAGGAGGGTGGGAAAGTGTACATCAGTGACATTACCCAATTTATTAGGAATACATTGTTCAGAGACCCCTTCCCTAATTCCTGCCCTGCTGCAGAAGTCGAGTGCTGAGGGTACTGTGTGTTGTGCTGTGTTGCAAAGAGGTCTGAGAGGATGACCCACATGTTGAACAGAATGTTAGGAAAACAAACAAAATGTTAGGAGTTATTCGCAAAGGGATAGAGAATAAAACTGAGGTGATCATATAATGCCTCTATACAAATCGGTGGTGAGACCACACCTGGAATATTGTGTGCCGTTCTGGTCATCCCATCTCAACAAGACATAGCTGAACTAGAAAAGGTACAGAGAAAGGCAACGAGAATGATAAAGGGTATGGAACGACTTCCGTACAAAGAGAGGTTTGACAAGCTGGGTCTCTTCAGCTTAGAGAAGAGAAGACAGAGGGGACACGACAGAGGTTTAGAAAATCTTGAGTAGTATGGAACGAGTAGATAGGGAACGGTTATTTACCCTCTCAAATAGTACTAGAATTGGGGATGCTCCATGACACTAGCTGCTGGCAGAATTAAAATAAGGAAGTACTTTTTCACTCAGCGCATAATTAACTTATGGAATTTGTTGCCAGAGGACGTTGTCAAGGCTAGTAGTATAGCTGGGTTTAAAAAAAGGCCTGGATAAGGTCTTGGAGAGTAGGTCCATTAATGGCTATTAACCAAGTAGCTTAGAGAATTAACTTCTTACTGTCGGAAGCTGGGAGTGAACAACGGGGAATGGATTGCACATTATGACTGTTGGTTCTTCTCCCATGTGATCAAGATTGTCCACTGTCGGAGGACAGAATGCTGAGCTTGATGGACCACTGGTCTGACTCAGTATGGCACTTCTTACCTTCTTAAGTTCTGGGGAACTGATGTGTCGAGCATCTATTCATGCTATAGTGTAAAAGCTCTGTTTAAATTGTCCATAAGTGCATTAGATTGTCTTGCTAAGTGTGTCACCACAGGATGTATGCCAGAGGACTGACCACTTCCAAAACTTTACTTCTTCCCTGCAGAGATGAGAAGAATGGGTACCACCTTGCTCGTTTGTATACCACATAGCTGTGGTGTTGTCTGTGGTGATTTGTCTTTTCTTTTGGTGGATGTTTGGTAGAAATGCTTTCCATTAAGCCTTATTGCCATTCAGTTCCATAAGACTGATGTAGAGGGAGGATTTCCATATGTTCCAAGTTCCACCTAGTTGCATACCATTGTAGCGGGTCCCCCCCACAACCCAGCATGGAACCATCTGTAGTAATTAGGACTTCTGAAGAAGGGTGCACAAAGGGCATGCCCTGTAGCAGATGGTCCTCGGTTGTCCACCAAAGTAATGTATAGAGGATGGAGGAGGCGGGGTATAGTCAAATGCTTGTTGAGATCATCTGCAGATGAGTGTATTTCCATGTTAGCTGGTGCAGAAGGGGCCTCATTCACTGTCTTGCATGACGAACTACCACAGTTGTGGAGGCCAGTGACCAAGGAGTTCAAGAAAGAAGAGTGTAGTGTGTGTTGAATGACTAGAGTATGGCAATGGAGACCTGGAGAATGTGTAGTCTTTCTACTGTAAGCAAGGCTCTGTCGCGTGGAGTCGAGATTCACACCTATAAAACTAATTGTTTGAATAGTGGTTAAAAATGATTTTTGGAAGTTTACAACAAATTCTAATTGTTGTAATAGGTCAATAGTAAAGTGTATGACATTCTCTGATGATGCGTGTGGCAGACAAGCAGACAATCATCAAGCTAAGGAAAGACGGATACACCTCCTTTTCTGAGAGAGGCTGTTACTGGTGCAAGGCACTTAGTAAATACCCTTCGAGTGGTGGATAGGCCGAAGGGCAAAACTTTGTACTGGTAAGGATTACCATCAAATGTGAATCTGAGGTATTTGGTATAAGCTGGGTGTACAGGAATGTGAAAATATGCATTCTGCAAGTCCAAAGCAGAGAACCATGCCCCCCTTTGAAAGGAAGTGGAGAATCTTTACCAGTGTTACCATCCTGAATTTGAAAGACTTGATAAACTTGTTAAGTGTTCTTAAGTCTATAATAGGCCTCAGACACCATCCTTCTTTAGGGGCCACATAATATTTGGAGTAGAAATCCTTCCATTTGAATTCTGAAGGGACTTCCTCTATGGCTCCTTTGGTGAGGAGAATGAAGATCTGTTGTTGTAGTACTGTCTTGTGAGAGGGGTCCCGAAGAAGAGAGGGAGTTTGGAGTCAGGGATAGTAGAGTGGATAGTATAACCTTTCTTTATGGTGTTGAGAACCCAGTGACATTGGAGTGTAGAGAGCTTAGTCAAGAATGATGAGAGGCTGGGACATGGTTCTAAGCTCTGGTCATTACGAAACCTCTGCTTCGAGGTGGTGGTGGTTGAATTTGGTGGCTGCCTTGGGCATTGTCTGGGTCAGTACTGTCATCTAGACTTGGACTGGGGTAGAGAGGTAGCAAAATATTTATGAGATTGCTGAACGTATCTGGAAGAGTACCTTGTCAATTCATAGGAAAGTGCTGACATTAATCTCTTCCGGGTATTGTATATTATTCTGAAGGGAATACACTGTTCTGCTGTCATTCAGCTTTGTCAAAACATCGTCTGTGCTGGCAGTGAAGAAACCATTTTCAAAGGGTAAGTTTTCTATCTTGGTTCTCGTCTGGTAAGGTAAACCAGTGGATCGAAGCCTGGCATGTCAACTGGTAACAATACCATTGGCAATTGTCCTAATCACCGAGTCTGATGGTAATCAGCTGTGACTGTACCAAGTATAAAACTTCAGACTGCAAAATGTCATCTCTTTTCTTTTGTTCTAGTGGGAAGTGCTGCATAAAAGTTGTCCATAGTATCCAGCAAGAAATGTTGAACGGTAGACATGGCAGAAGCATTGGGTGAAAACAGACATGATGCTAACCACCCTTGGTGGTCATTTATGCATGTTTCAGGGCTGCATACGGCACCAATACAGCCCTGCAACATGAATAAATAACCACCAAGGGTGGTTAAAGGGTGGTTAGCGTCATGTCTGTTTTGTTTGAAGTCCTTAAAATCATAGTGGCTGAGGAAAAAGCCTTTCTTCCCAGGATGTCAATTTTTCTTCCTTCTTTGTCAAGGGGTGACATGTCTGTGGATTTGTACTGCTGACGTTCGGATGAGGTTTACCACAGAATTTGGTGCGGGATGTTTTACAAACATGGTGTGATCTTCAGGAGGAACAGAATAGAAAGTGCTGAACTGCATGTCGATGGGTGAAGTTTGGGAAGGCACTTTCCAGTGAGTTCTAGACTGCCTCATCAACTTGGAAGAGTAACTTTGGTGGAAGTGCACTTGTTAAGGATTTATAGTTTGGGTCCAATTTTTCCTCTTCAACAGAGATGGGTTTGAGGTTGAGTGCCTTTGCCATTTTAGTAATGAAATTGAAAAAAAATTGTGATCCTCAGAACTGGTTATTTGGGCAGGATCAGAGATGGTGTCTGAAGGAATAGATAGAGAGTCCTCTGCATCTGGCAAAGTTATTGGAGGAATTAGGAATAGAAGACAAGGAGTCCTTGTTTGATGTATCTGGTGCTTCTTACGATGAATTCAAATCAGGCTGTGGTTCAGTAGGAAGATCAGGTTTGGAGTCCAAAGGTATGAGATTTATGATGGTTGGTACCAAAGACTGTGAGGATACCATTAGTATTGGCAGTGCCAAGTGTGTCAAGAGATGAGTTGGAGCCAGTGCAGTGAAGTGCAAGCGAACTTGAGGATGAGGCAGTTGCTGCAGTGGGATGTGTGTAGTTTCAGTTGTATTCTGCAGTGTTGCAGCCATTGTGCCAGTAGATGGTGCTGACAGATTATTCTGCTGCAGAACAGTCTTTACAGTTTGAGTTATCTGGGCCAGAGAAGTCTGTGCCTCAAAGTTTGTAGAAGAATGCCCCATGGATATTATTGGTGCAGGCAGGGAGTTAGGAAGAGTGGTCTGTCTAGTGAGGTGGAGGGTGCAATTCTGCTAGGTCTCGAACCTGGTTTGGCATACGAGTGGTAGCCATAAGGAGATTGGAGTGATGGGTCCCAAGGATATGGCTGGTAATGAGGCGAAGGCCAGTATGGGAAGCGTGGCCATTGGTTATAACCCGACACATAAGCTGGTGAATTATAGCTTGGTCGGTGCAGACAAGGAGACTGGATTGGTGTCTTGGCTAGACTGGAAGAGCTCATCCATCAGCATCCCAGACTGTGGCACCCAGCGCTGTTTTTCTTCACTGTCGCCAGAGAGGAGGTGTATTATTAAGGGCTGGGCCCGAGGGACCAGGGTGCTGGGTGGTTTGCCAGGGTCGTCTGTTGAGGCAGTAGTGCCGCCAGTGGCATCAGAATTTGTCTCAGCAGCCTTGGTTGTGTTTTGATTTTACCTGCTTGGCCAGAAGAAAAGTCTCCTGCATTTTCTAGAAGAACTTTATTCTTTTATTATCTATTTTTAGCTGATGACCTTGGTCTCTGTTTTATCAGCTGTTTTTGCTTTGTATGTAAGCGCCGTTTATTATTTGTTTAGATGCTTAAGATAGCCACTGGATGGGGTGTAGTTTCAATATAGGACAATCCCTATTGATGACTGACCTAATACAGGTGTGGCATTTTGGTCAACTACTTCTGAGGATTATTTTGTCTGAGGGCAACCTGTTCTAGGAATTTATTCCTGCTAAGAACAATTACTCTGAAGGGTTGCCCTAGTTCTGTTGATTTTACCCGATGTCTTGTATAGTAGTTTTGATAGTAGAATGGAGCTTTGCTCTAAAGCCTGCCTTAGACCTTTAAATTTGGCAGAAGAAATAGGGCTAATAGATTTTTATTTATTTATTTAAAATTTATATCCCACCCCTCCTGCCCACAGGGCAGCGAACAACATATCAATAAAACAATAAAAAAATTTTTTAACCATTTAAAAATACAATATGCGGGGAATCCCCCACCCCTACCCCTCGCCAAAAGCCTGATGGAACAGCCAGATCTTACATTCACACTGAAATAGCAGGAGAGTGGGAGCCAACTGAGCCTCCTCCGGGAGCAAATTCCACAGCACAGGGGCAGCCACCAAAAAAGATCTAACATTGGTGGCCACCCGNCTTCAGAACTATTCAAAGATAATATGGATTGGTGGGCTCCACTTCTAGCGAAGCTTTGTACACTTTTTAACATCAACAAACATTTACCCCCTTCATGGAACTTGGCCATCATAGAATCTATTTTTTTAAAAGGTAGTAAATCTCACCCTGCTTGTTCCAGGCCCCTCAGCCTTCTGCCCATAGTCAGTAAACTCTACTCCAGATTTCTACTGGAGGAATTAGAACTATGGGTAGATACCAACAAACTTTTGGCAGAAGAACAGGCGGGGTTCCAGCAAGGAAGGTCGGTTACAGATAACTGCTTTGTGCTGATGCATTTAAGTAGACAAATATGTTAATGTTCGAAGGGGAAAACTATGTGTAGCCTTTATCGATTTTAATTAAAGCTTTTGATTCAGTGCATCAGGGCAAATTATGGCAGAAACTGTTAGGGATGGGTATAAATAGTCATTTATTAGATTTAATTATAGAGTTGCATCGTGACTCGAAGGCAGTGGTGCGGCTTAATAGAACTGGCAATTTTTCTAAGCCCTTTAGTACTTATACAGGGGTTAGACGGGGGTGCCTTTTGGCCCCTCTTCTTTTTTAATTTATTCATTAATGATTTGGTATTTTCAATAGGTTTAGTTAGTAGTACCCTGCCTAAAACTGCTGAGCATCCTACCCCCAACCTTTTATATGCAGGTGATGTCATTCTAACATCTCAAACTAGGAAGGATCTGCAAAACTGTCTGGACCACCTGCAATGTTTTTGCTCAGTTAATAGCATGAAGGTTAATCCTAGCAAATCCCAGGTGATTAGTTTTGGAAATCACCCAGGCCAGTTTCCATTGGCGATTCTCAGCTTTCACAAGTAAGTATGTGTATTTGGGTGTTTGTTTCATGGCATCAGGTTCTTTGTAGATGTGTATAAGACAACACCTCATGATCGACTGTGTCGAATGCAGCCGAAAGGTCTAGCAGGACCAGTAAGGTCTGACGACCCTGGCCCAACGCCAAACGGAGATCGTCAACCAAGGCCACGAATGCCGTCACCATACCATACCCAAGCCGAAACCCAGACTGGGAGGGATCAAGGAAACCGGTGCAGTCCAAATGTTCCTGGAGCTGTCGTGCCACAGCTCGTTCAATAACCTTCCCTAAAAAGGGAAGGTTAGAGACCGGCTGATAACTGGCAGGAGCATCAGGTCAAGAGATGGTTTCTTGAGCAGCGGTCTAACCACAGCCTCCTTTAGGCAGTCAGGCACCCTGCCCTCCCGAAGGGAGGCACTAGCCACCCCAGTCAGCAATAGCCACAACGTCTCATGGCTAGCTTTCACCAGCCAGGATGGGCATGGATTTTGCTCACAAGTAGTGGCACGAACAGATCCCAACAAGGACCCTACATCAGCAGGCGTCGCCATCTGAAACCGATCCCACAAAACAGGACAGGAGGGGCATCCATAGCCCCAAGATGATCCTCTGCAGTAACTGTGGAACTGAAAGCATGGCGGATGCGCGCGATCCTATCTACAAAGTACTCGATAAACCAGTCACAGCAGTCACTGGATTGCTCCAGGTCCAAGCGGAGGCAGGAAGGACTGACCAAGAGTCATAGATGACTATCCTGGCAACAGAAAAGCGTCCTATGCTGGCCCAATCCCAACTGACTTGATTTTATTCTCTATATAAAGGAGCCTATAATACAGGAGATTCAGCTAGCAGAATCTCAAAATGCTCAACGGACAGGTGGAGAGAATTACCCCTCAGCTGTGTTCAGCTCTGATCTGAGCACATGTTTGAGTTTAACAAGTGCATTTTACACAAAGTGAGTCGTTTTTTGCCTCCCACATTAAGAATACTGAAGATGCCCTGGAAAGGCTTACTGAGATTTTTCATATGAAGGTACTTGTTGGTGGCTTGTGGTTGGAATTTTCTAAGGCAGTCAATCCTTTTGGTACTTTGATAGACCCCAAGTATGCAGATATGTCCACCCAAACAAGTTTTCCTTGGTTGGAAGTTTTCCTTGGGTAGATGAATTTACTCAAACAGTGATATTACCTGCTCCCGCTGTCTTACTTTGCTCAATAAGATTGATGCTTTTGGGGCCTTTTGTAATGCAGAAAGGGTTGAAACTCCCAAAGGTCAGTTTTTCATAAGTGCTCCTTCCAGCCATCAATCCTCATTAGGCTGCTCTGTTCAGCCTATTATTAGGAAGAGGGATGAAAGGACTCATTCCTCTATGAATTCGGAAGTTAACTTGTTGGTGTGGCCTCGGGATGTTGATAACAGATGGTCCCCAAGCCTGGTTTTTCGCTTTAGTAAGAATAGATTCCATAGATTTCTACCAAGAAAGGGCACCCCTGAAGTACTAAATGTTCTTGATTTTTTTCGATTCTATACAGGATTAGACTTAAGGATACCGGACTTGCTTTCAGTGCGTCCCTTATATATAAGGGACACTTCCTGAGGTTAGAACTGAATTTCTAGATAGGCGGACAGCCCAATCAGTTTGGAATGCATGAAAAGCTCTGAGAGCAACAGGTACCTTCTTAGCCAGAGTTGAAAACACCTTAGCTACAGTTATTCTAGCTAGTAAAGGCTCCAGTGCAACTGTTTCTGATTGGATTCAGCCAATGATAATGAACACCAAGAATTTAGCTAATAAGGATACCTCTGATGATCTCACTTATTATGTGTACTCCCTCAGAAGCTGATTTACCATGGATAAAACAGGTTCTCCTGATTCCAGTGAGTTCCAGCACATTCCCGGATGTTTTTTTCATTAATATCAATACTTTACCTGATAGTTCCCCTTTATATTATCCCAACATTTGGTCATCTTTTGATGATCTCTTGGGCACCTTACAGCTTACTTACCCTGAAGCAATTATTTTGACAGCTGGTGATTTTAATGCCAGAACAGGACAGCAGCAGCTGGACCATTCTGACTTGGATTTTCTAAGTGCCCTTGACATACCAGACAGTCTCTCGAAGGAACCGAGTAGGAATACAACTGGGGAAAACTTGTTGAGGATTTTGTGTGCACATAATCTTATAATTCTCAACGGGAGATCAGATTCAAATTCTCAGGGTGAATTCACTTATGAATCTCCACTTGGTTGTAGTATAGTAGACTACATTATAGTCTCCCCTTTTTCTTTGTTTTGCGAATATTTTTTAAATTTCTCAGTTTTAGTTAGATCTCATCTCCCACTTACTCTAGAGGTCAACATTGATTTACAATTGTTGGAGATGGCTGGAAATCTTTTGAATTCCAAGCACCTTGCGAAAATTAGACTCAGTTGGTCTCCTGCTTTATACACTAAAGTGTCATCCTTGCTAATTCGGCCCCTTTGCTCTAGCTTAGATCTGAAGTTTTGGAAATTACTTCCCCAGTGGAAGCAGAAATTCTGCTTGAAATGCTATCGATTGAGTTAGAGGAGAAAGTAACGACAGCAGCCCCATCTACTTTGGGTCATTTCAGATGTGACACCACCACAGTCAACCACACTGGATCACAGTGGATCCAGCGTGGTGGCTGTGACAGGTGGCATGTCTTTTTGAGCCCCGCCAGATGTTCATGACAGTGAATTCCTGGCCGAGTTCAAGGCTAACCACGGTTCTGGGGTTGAGGCTGGCCACATTGGCCCGTCTCCCTGAGGGAGGGCAGATGTGGGAGCGCAGGGGGCGGGGGCGTGTGGTGTAACGTGCGACCGTACAGCCCCCGCCCCCTCTGAGATTTCCCTGCGTGATGAAGCCGGCACACCTAAAGGGCGGACGGCTTCACCGCTGATCGAGATCTGAGATGGATCCCTGTCCAGGTTTCAAGGTGTTGTGCCTGGAGGCCCAGCATGTCTGAAATAACCCTAAGTTCCTTACCGGATGTTCTTCCAGAGACTGGTATGATTGTGAATGCCAGCAGGCTAAAAAGGAGGTTTTTAAGCTGAGGGAGAGCTGGCAGTGTCAAAAGTTACCAATCTACTGAAAATAAAGAAACGTGCCAAATCTGAGAAAAGCTGGGTCCATTTGAAGGTTGCATCCTCCCTCAGGGTTTCAACAATGTTTTGGAGGACTATTGCCTCCGCTTTAAATATTAGAGGGCAACCTGATTTCATCCCAATTGAGGAAAGACAATAGGTAGACTTTTATCAAGAGATGTTTGGAGGTACTACTGTTTGCCCTACAGATTCCTCATCTTCCGAGTACATGCTACAAGATGAGGTAGTTGATGGCAATTTTTTCTCCACGGCAGTTACAGAAGAGAAAGCATTGCAATATATTCGGATATTAAAGCCAGGGAAGGCACCTGGCATAGATTTCTTGCCTTCAGAACTATTCAAAGATAATATGGATTGGTGGGCTCCACTTCTAGCGAAGCTTTGTACACTTTTTAACATCAACAAACATTTACCCCCTTCATGGAACTTGGCCATCATAGAATCTATTTTTTTAAAAGGTAGTAAATCTCACCCTGCTTGTTCCAGGCCCCTCAGCCTTCTGCCCATAGTCAGTAAACTCTACTCCAGATTTCTACTGGAGGAATTAGAACTATGGGTAGATACCAACAAACTTTTGGCAGAAGAACAGGCGGGGTTCCAGCAAGGAAGGTCGGTTACAGATAACTGCTTTGTGCTGATGCATTTAAGTAGACAAATATGTTAATGTTCGAAGGGGAAAACTATGTGTAGCCTTTATCGATTTTAATTAAAGCTTTTGATTCAGTGCATCAGGGCAAATTATGGCAGAAACTGTTAGGGATGGGTATAAATAGTCATTTATTAGATTTAATTATAGAGTTGCATCGTGACTCGAAGGCAGTGGTGCGGCTTAATAGAACTGGCAATTTTTCTAAGCCCTTTAGTACTTATACAGGGGTTAGACGGGGGTGCCTTTTGGCCCCTCTTCTTTTTTAATTTATTCATTAATGATTTGGTATTTTCAATAGGTTTAGTTAGTAGTACCCTGCCTAAAACTGCTGAGCATCCTACCCCCAACCTTTTATATGCAGGTGATGTCATTCTAACATCTCAAACTAGGAAGGATCTGCAAAACTGTCTGGACCACCTGCAATGTTTTTGCTCAGTTAATAGCATGAAGGTTAATCCTAGCAAATCCCAGGTGATTAGTTTTGGAAATCACCCAGGCCAGTTTCCATTGGCAATTCTCAGCTTTCACAAGTAAGTATGTGTATTTGGGTGTTTGTTTCATGGCATCAGGTTCTTGGGAGTGCCCATAAGTCTAGGTTAATTAACAGAGCTAGAAGTTCAGTGATGGGGATACTGAAATGATATAGGTTCTCCAATAGTTGGTGTGTCCAATCAGTGATTACAGTCTTTAAGACAAAAGCTTTACTCCAACTTTTGTACGGTTCAGATAACTGCTTCCATTTTTTCACTAGGGAAAATGAAGTCCTGCAAAACCAGTTTCTTAGAGGTTAATAGGAGTTCCAACCGCTACATCCCCTCTTTTCTATATGCTGAGTGCATTTCATCCAGTGGCTGTCATCGCCAAGGTTTGAGCATTGACCTACTGGACTAGAATCCGTGCAATGGAAACTTCCAGATTACCCAGTAAATGCTGGGCAGATCAACTTTGTTTTGTTGGGCCCAATCAATACTGGTGGAAGGGAGAATTCATAAAACGTCTGTCTAGATGTGGCTTTTCCCATGCTCATAAGTTTTGGCCTAGAATCTAGATTCCCTTCTGTCGGAAGTTAAGTAAAGATTGTTTTATATCTCTACCCAGGAGATATTGGCCAAAGTTAATGCTGCCAAATTTGCTCCATGGTATTCAGTGTTCAAAACTCAGATTCTTCTGGAACCTTATCTAGTTAATTTTAGTGATTACCACCTTTGTAGGTCAATGACTCTGGCCCGTTTTGAACTTTTAAAATCTGCTATTAATTTGGGTAGAACCAAGGGAATTAATTACAATGACAGACTGTGTACTTGTTATGTAACTGAGGTGGAATCTCTCTCATGTTTTATTTATATGCCCTTATAAATAAAACATGAGGAGTTGTGCCTAACTTGGCTCATTCCTCTGTTGGAAGCCGGAGTTCCTTTTACCGAGCGAGAAAAGATGATCAAATTATTTACAACCACAGATTTAGAAGTCATGAAGGTAGTTGCTCTCTGTTTCCTGCTGGCTGCTAGGAAGGGGAATTTGTTCGATGTTAATTAATTGGAATTCTTTTTTGCCTTTGTTTTTAATTTTAGCCATTTAAGTTTAAATTTGGTGTATGTGGTATTTACTGACATGGCGAAAGCCATAATAAACACATGAATGACTGAACTGGTGTCTTCTGGGTGGGCAGGGTGGGTTTACCATGCCAGGTAAGAAGCAGTGCCAATGAACGAGTGAAGTGAGGCAACGAAGGGTGTATAGACTTGTCGGTATCTAAAAAGGATGATTGAAGAGAGCACAGAGAAGAGTCTTCCGAAGAGTCCTTTGGATTCCCAGACAGAGTAGCCGGGAATAGATATTGGAGTACGGAGATCTTGGTGACCAGAGCCGATCCATGACAGGTGACAAGGATGAACAGGTGACGAGGATGAAGGTGAGATGAGATTTGGCTTCTTTTTAGACAGTTTGGCAGCAGGGTCATGCTCCCCACATTTCTCTCATTTCTTTTTCCTCAGGATGTCTGATTTCTTAAGGGTATGTTTAGTTTTTTGGTCTCTCTTATGAGCTGGAGAAGAAATGATTAACTTGTTCTTTTAATTTTTTATAGATGATGTTTTGTGGAAGGTCAGTGCCAGTGTAGTGCTGCTAGCAAATGGTGGCAGTGAGGGTGGTGGTGTGGGTGACTGTGCCAAAAATGTCGGTGACAGTGGTGAAGAGGTTGCCAGAGATGGCATTGTCAAGTCCAGCTTCTGTGGTTGTAGAGCATGGGTTGGGAGGTGCATCAGGCTGCCTCTTCCTCAGGTGGTGCACCAGGCTGCCTCCCTGTCTAACCAAGCCAAGTAGAGACCTCGCATCTTCATGAATGTTAGACCCCTTGTTTCTCCCTCTGTTCCCCTTCCTAAGTCTCTCCCCCAGCTCCTGTCTCTCAGATTGTAAGCCCTAGGGGCAGGGACCGTGTCTATTTTATTACTTTGTAAAGTTCCAGGTACACTGCTGGCGCTATATAAATGTTTGTTAATAATAATAATAATAATAATAATAATAATATTGAAGTTCCGCCTGAAGGCCCACTCCTTTGAGACTGCTTTTAAATCAAGAACCCAGGCCCTATCCATATCATAGCCTTATGGATTTCAACCATTCTAACTGAAATAAACGTACTGAATACCTGCATCCTATAGTCCATTATTTATAGAAAGACTCTTATTTGTAGTTGCATCTTTGTGTCTTGATTAGATTGTAAGCTCCATGGAGCAGGGCCTGTCTTTAAGTTATGTGTATCTGTACAGTGCTGCGTACGATTAGTAGCACTATAGAAATTATTATTAGTAGTAGTAGGGAGTAATGAAGGCTGTTGAAATCCCCTAGTCTCCAGTTCCCTGAAGCCAGTCCTATTCCATCTGAAACAAAAAGGCAGCAAATGGAATTTGTCTGGGGACTTATAACCAAAAGGGGGTGGGCAAGGTGGAGTTACAGCTTGGAAGAATTGACTCAGCCTTGGACTGGATCCTTTCCACCTGGACAACTAGGGAGAGCCATAGAGAAGGAATCAACCCACCTGTGACTCACTGAACTATGAAATTGTTATAGCTGCTTTCTGTTCCTGTGAGGTCCGGGATGGACCGGGGACGGGGAAACGAAGGCGGGAAGGGTCCAAACACCCACACGTTCACTGAGCGGCAAAAGGGTGCCTGGAAACAAACCCTCAGGATCGTATTGAGCTTCAAGGATTAACAATCCACAGCCTGGATCATCATTGGGTATTTGGAGATGAGCACACGCCTTGATGCAGCCGCTTCTGTCAAACACACAGGGTGAAGGAAGGGGAAGGGAAGTGCGGGAGTAGGGTGCCAATTCACCGGGAAGGGGGGGGAGACGGGATAGGGCTCACGTTTACAAGAAGGGTTCCAGGAATAGTGCACCAATAAAGCAGTAAGGAGGGTTCCAGACTTACTTGACTTGTCCTGCAGTCACGCACCGCAAACACTCACCACTCACACGCTTAACACAGCCAATAGGGTAGCACCAACGAATCAGTCACAATAGGGGGCTAGTCTCTCAAGCGTTGCAGCACTGATCACCAGTGCTGTTACAGTGGAGGGGAGCTGCCTTTATCCCCACCAGCGAGGTGGTGGCGCAACTGCTCTGAGCACCGCGGGGCCGAGGTCGAGACAGGGGGTGTGGCTTCTGCACATAGCACCTCTGGAGCCCTGCCCCCTGGAGCAGCGTGGGGGCAATGCACATCCTTCTGGGTGCTGTAATGACGCCTTGGAAGGTCACAGAGACGTCCCCCCACCCTGAGGTACCGCAGAGGTATCGGGATGCCATGGATGTCCCCTCCGGGTGTGGGGGGACCACCAGTGCCCTCAGACGGCCGTGCCCCCCAGGTACAGTCCTGACAGTTCCCTGTAAACTTACTGAGATTCTCATTCTTACCCTTTTCTTAGTAAAGTTTGCTTTGATCTAAGGCACCATTGCTGGTCTGTGTTATTTCTCCATATAGATCTCTCACGTTGGGAGGAGGAGATTTCTTTCTTTCAGACTGTGCTTGCTGTCCTGAAGGGACGGTTCCCCTTCAGTCATCCCAGAGACATGCCCAGCAAGGGAAGTTAAGGCATGTAAAGCAAGTGACCAACAGTTTGTAGCTCACCTCAGCCTAAGGCAGCAACTTACCCCATTGGTGGATCCTGGTCTTAGGCAGCTTGCACACGTGCCACTTTTTCATGTGTTTATGTTACCTGCACGTTTATGGCATATATACATGCCCTTTTCTGTGTTCATAACGAGAGTTCCAGTCACTGTCATCGCACATTACCAGGTTGTAAAATCCAACCCTTGCACTCCCATGATCATTTACTTACATGAATTGTGAATGTGGGAAGGCACAGAACTATAATGTCACTTGCAATCACGTGAGATATGGAACATGGGCAGTGCTGGGCAAAGACTGGTTATTGAAACACATGCTATTTGCAGTGTGTGCACAGACTCGTCAAAAGCCAAATCTGAAAATGTGTGATGTCACCCAAAGTCGCAAGGGAACACAGAACATGTTCAACCCATAATGTTGCAAAGGGTACCTAAAAATCTCTCCCTTGAGCTGACTTGCGGGAGAAATGCCATCACAGCAGCACACTGTCATGTATTTCCAGTTATAAACCTATATAATTTGGCTATCTGTGTTCCAAATGTATTAACTTTGAGTTTCTATATGTTAACTTTCTATTTCAATGTATTTGAATTGTATTTCACAACATTGATTTTTAGAATCAGCTTCTGTGATTATGGTGGCTCAAGCTGAAGTCTCCAGCCACATTCCAAGTTTTTCCTGAGCTTCCCAAATTGACATTTGACTGTTGCCAAGGAAATAGCCAGACGAATAAGCCATAAAGAGGCCCCTTTTAGCTATCTCTAACTCTCCCTCTGGTCTAAGCTAAGTCATAAAGAGGCCCCTTTTTGCTATCTCTAACTCCCTTTGATTTACTTAAGTTTTCACAGACTAGAAGTCTAGAATCCTATTTGTGACCTGTCCAAATGAAGGATAATAGCTTCAGATCATCTCAAACAAAGGAATGATTTAAGTTAGTTTTTTCTAGCTAACAAATCTAGACAATTTATAGATTGAAATAGCTAACAGATCTGGTTATTTTCTCTCTGTAATCTGACAATTATCTCTGATAAAAAATATAAAGCTTCTATTCATTTTAAAGCTTGATAAACTTTGAGAGAAAGTCAAAACCTGATTGGTTTCTTTAAGAGAGCCAATTAGAATCCAGCGTATCTCCTTACAGACTGATGTCAGCGTGACAGTCTAAGAATGGAAACCTCCCATTTTGAGTAAGCCTTAAAATGGGAGACACAGAGAATTGATCTTTAGATTGAGATCCTAAATACCATTGGATCTCCTTCTCATTCAACATCTTTATTGCAGACAAAGGGATGGATCTGGATTGTATGTATAAACTCTTGATATCTTTGAGCCAATGAATTGTGCATATGTTAAGCTTTTACAAGCTTTTTCTTAAGATAGAAATGTTTTAAGATCATGTAACTTTGATTGGCTATCATACCATTCAATGTAAGCTACTGATACTTTCTATTTATATTTAAGTAAACTTTGCATATATTTTTATATACCAAAAGTCTCATGTTCCCTTATTTATAAATGTATTGTCATTTTTACAATACTTTCTTTGCTAGCCGGACTTCAAAGTAAGTGTAAAACTCAATTTATATATTTAGGAGAAAAAGGTCCAATCCAGTATGACTAGTTCAGCTGGGAAACTTAGCCTTTTTCCCTATTTATAAAAAGAGTGACGAAATGTGACAACATGACACGAGTGTGTGTGGTCTTAGATTGCCCTGATGCTTTGACCCCTGGTGCTATATGCCAGTAGCCTTTTAACACAGGCAGCCATGGGCAAAATTGAGTCCCCTGGGCCCTAGCAGGCGGTAGGGTAAGGCTGGAACTCATTCTTGCCCATAACACTGAAGTCTAGGCAGGGGAGGATCAGCTAGGTCTGTGACAGCTTCATGTTAACATTTCTTAAAGTGGTTGCTGCAAAAAACAACATTCTTCTGTTACTCTAGTCCTACCTACAAACAAGTTATATGTAAAAAGAATTCCCAGTAGAAAATGCACAATACAATGAAATCTTTAAAACTGTGTCAGCAGTCAAAAAAGCAAACAATGTTAGGGATTATTCATAAAGGGATAAAGAATAAAACTGAAAATATCATTCTCTCTATATATAAATCTATGGTGCGACCGCACCTTGAGTATTGTGTGCAGTTCTGATCGCCCCATATCAAAGAAGATATAGTAGAAATAGAAAAAGTACAGAGAAGGGCAACAAAAATGATAAAGGGAATAGAACAGCTCCCCTAAGAAGAAAGGCTAGATAGTTTAGGTGTCTTCAGTTTGGAGAGGAGATGACAGAAGGAATATGATAGAAGTTTATAAAATCATAAGTGGTGTGGAAAAAGTAAATACGGAGCCATTATTTATCCTCTCAAATAGTACTAGAACAAGGGGACACCCCATGAAACTTACAAGGAGTAAATTTAAAACAAAAAAGTATTTTTTCATTCAACACACAATTAAGTTGTGGAATTTGCCACCAGAAGATGTGGTCACGGCCAGTAGTATAGGTTTAAAATACAACTGAACAGGTTTCTGGAGGATAGGTCTATTAGCAGCTATAAGCTGGGTAGGTTTTAGGGAACGTAATCGCTTACTGTCGGGAGATAGGAGTGAGCAACAAGGAACAGATCACCCTATTGGGTACTTCTTCCAAGTAACCGAGATTGGCCACTGTTGGAGACAGGTACTGGGCTTGATGGACTATTGGTCTGACCCAGTATGGCACTACTTATGTTCATAAATGTGAACCAGTGTAATTCAAGGGGAATCAAAGAACAGGTAGTTACATGGTTCTCTCAAGGTATTTGGCATTTACCAAAATACTGTAATGTATACAAGCATGTTAAACAGCATGGGCCCTACATATGACAGACCACCTCCCTCCCCTATACTCTATCACGATCCTTAAGGTTAACTGAGAACGACCTCCTGCAAATTCCATTGTTGTGCCAAGTCTGTACAACAAGGGCATGTAGTGGGGCATCCTTCGTGGCTGCTCCACCATTCCGGGCTCCCTTTCTCTCTGAGGTTCATCAAAACATGAACATTTCCCAGAGGTGACGACCAGGTATTTGGTGGACGGGTAGGGTTTGCGGAGGGTTGCATTTTAAGGAATTGTTATATTTATATGTATTTTGTGCATTTTATTTTGTACTTTTTAATGTTTGATGTTACTGTCATAAAGACATCAGTTACCCACCCTGAGCTTATAGGACATAAATTATAAAATAAAATAAAAACAATCATTACATAAATACTTACATGGTATGGTTCTCAAATAGAGATTGTCTCTAATCACCTGTTGCAATTTATGGTCTACTGAGCCTTTTTGGAACTGCAGGCTCAGGTAGTGACGCAGATCTTTGTTGATGACTTTTCCTATAAGACAAAAAAATATAGGAAAATTGGTCAATATATTTAAGGCTAATGCGCAGATTCATTATAGTTGTATTCTACTTCTACAATCATATCAACAATATCTGAAATAGAAAAGTAACTGAGTTTACTGAAAAGCTTTGGGTTTAATGGAAAAAACTACATATTCTTATTCTTGGGAGCACTAGATTTGGATGGCCTGGGGAAGTATGGATACAAGAATGGAATGATAGTATAGTGACCTAACAAGAGACTCCTGCAGAGTATGCTAAAGAGAAAATAGTCTAGTAAATGCAATTCAAAAATCAAACATTTTGAGCAGCATTTGCAACTGCTCCACATTTAGGTAGAACAACAAATTATGGACCATGTATACATCACCACATACTGTGAACATGAACAAGAACAGAATTGAAATATCAAACATTGCCTCTTTCACCTCTGAATCAGTAAGATTTTTTTTAAAAAGAAACAAAAATCAAGCCAGACATTAAGATTTGTAAACTATCAGGAAGCCTGATTTTCAAAATATTTTCACAATAAGTTTTACCTACTTCATTTAAAAATATATATTTAATCGGGGTGGGACACCAGGGAAAATGTCAGATTTGGGTTTGTTGGTTCTGGTTCTTTAGTAATTTTGGATCTTGATTCAGATTCTGATTTTTTGCATGTATTTCCCCCCCACTGAAGTCAATGGGAACAAGCAGCAATGTTAAAGATCTGAATCAAAAATCAATGTAAAAGATCCAAATTGCCTGAAACTGAAAAAGATCAGAATTTTCTGACAGAACCAAATCAGCGATTTTCAGGTTGATTTGGATCTATCCGAATCCAAAATCCACATCCCTAATTTTTAAGTTTATAAAGAAAATGGATTTACAAATCCTTGATAAAAGTTTGCAAACCCTACTCTTCATGTGCTATAAAGCCTGCTACAGGTTTGAAAGTTCAGGCTAATAGATAAATGCACTTTAAAAAAATAAAAATAAAATCTACATAACCTCACACGCTGAATCAAAAAGTTCTGGTTGCTAAAGTTTTTAAAAGCAGCATTTTTACTCTTTCCAGTACAGTTGAATCTGTAAGGTCTAGAAACAACTTATTTAGCGCTGGTATATATCAGCTCATTGTGGCCCAAGAAGTCCATAATTCAAGAGTATGCCATAATTGATTTCAAACTCTTAAGTAACATCCCCATAAAGTTGGGACTCACCATCAGTGACACCAATTCAAAATTCCTAGCAACTTTTATTTTCCCCTTCTACTCTCAAACATGATCTTCTTTTTTCCTGTAACGCAGCAAAGTCATACTGCTCACTGGGAGTTTCATAACAGCCTAACTTGCATGCATACATACATTAGCAAACAAGGTTTCTTTTGCTAGAAATCCCTCAACCAATTGGACAGATCATATTTTCAACCTAGTAAATGTTAAACGTAATTGACAAAGGAGAAACAAGACAGAACTCAAATTTTTAGATGCCAGATTGCCATACAACTTGAAACTGAGCAAGGAGGAAAAACATGGCATTTTCTATTTTTTACCAGAGGTGGATTTTGTTTTGTATTTTTTTAAAAACCAGTTTATACTATAAAACATTACATCTAGAGAATGTGGTGGAGGAAGAGTTGAAGAAAGGAAAAGAAGCGTGAGAAGGTTTCCACATCTTAGATTAGCAAAACTGTTGGAAATAATTGCATAACACAAATATAAACTAAATGAAAGGATACAAACAACTAGCAAACAGTATGAAGCTTTTGCATACAGAGTGCCACAAATGGCATGCATTTAAAAATATTGTAGTGAGAAAAACACTTTCCCTACTTAAAATAATGTTCTCCCCTCCTCCCCCTCAACTACGTTAACATTTTTATGCAACATCTCCTGTTGCAATAAAACACACTGCTGTCTACATAGATGGTTTCCAAACATAGTTTTATTAGCTTTTTTCCCAAACAATTTAAATAATTAATGCTTTCTGGGCAAAGCTCTCAATACATAGCAAATATAATATGGCTTTATTTGGCTGCTAGCATTCAGTAAACAAGAACTTAACACCAGAACAAAGAAATAAAAGAATCAGCTAATCAGATTAATCAGCATGAGCATTTAGTCTAGCAGAATGAGAACAGGGTTGGATTAAGAACTCGAATTCCTCCCTCCGCTCTCGTCATGTGATCCTAAACAAGTCGACCCTTCTGCCTTAGCTACTCCACCTGAAAAACAGGGATAGCTATGGCTGGCAGCCACCTTAGGCCCAGCACAAACCCATTTAAAGTGCTCCACTTCAAAAGGATTTATGCCTGCTCAGATGTTACCATAGCCAGAAACACGTCCACCTCTCCCACACCGTATGACCAAGGAGTAAAGTCTCCCCCATTGTGCAATATGGAAGTGGCCATGCTCCTGGCTATGGGGAAATTGAAAGTAGCCTGCCCTCCCTACCTTAGGGAATAGTGTTGGAACTGTGCTTGGGTTGGGGGGGAAGGGGGTTGAGAGAGAGCGCATGTGCTCAGAAGGTTATAGCACAAGTGCTCTCACTCAAGCAAAGAGTCATTGCAGCAGCTACCCACTTGTCCTGCCCAATGGTCCCCAGAGTGGCTATGCTACCCCCAGGGCCGGACTTAGGAATTTTGCACCCCATGGCCCTTCTCAGGCTGCTGCCCCCAAGCCAAGCCCTGCCACAAGTCCCATCCACAAGCCAAGCCCCACCCCATGCTGCATGTTCATGGGTGGTGGAGCCCCATGTGAATGACGCAGCGCACGCACCCGCAGCGAATGGGGGTGCATGCGTGTGCCCGCCTAACGCATCCCCACTCACCCCCCACTCGTCCTCATGCACGGAGCAACCAGGGCAAACTGAGCTCGAGACCATCACATGGTCTATTTGAATAGGGTGAGCATGTACAACCCAGCTGTGAGAACGTTAGACACCAACTTGAAGAACCTTCTTTACAAGGCAACAACCTTCTCATCACTCACATGGGGAGAAGTTGTTTGTAAACAGCTTTATCTCCCAGTCCGATCAGTATCCTGCTGTTGCACTACTAGCGGCAGGGATGGGATGGGAACCCAGGCAGCAGGGTTCAGCTGTGGGCAGCAGCCTCCAGACAAGCAAGGAGAAAAAAAGAGACAACCGAGTAGGTGGTGCTGGCAACTACTGACCCCCAGAAAATGCCGCCCAAGGCCTGGGCCTAGGGGGCCTGCCCTAAGTCCAGGCCTGGCTACCCCTTCAGCAAAGACCTTATGCTAGTCCTCAGTAAGAGATGAGAATCCAGGCTGGTGCGGTCACCAACTATAGCTGGAGAGCCTGCCTTACATTTTGCATATTTCACTATGGTGAGGCAGTCTGGTAGAGCAATAATCCTGCGCAGTTAAACCAACTTATTGCTATCCTTAGTTTGTTTTGTCTTGTGATTTCTATAGAGCTTGAGGTGTGTGTGTGTCTAATATTGCTTATACTTTATAAAGACGGCTGGTGCAGTATGAACGTGTGTAGTTGAATAGGATTTTTTTTCTATTTTAATCAAGCGTCAAGAGGGCAAAAGCAGTTATGATAAAAGTGTGCAGTACTTGGACCGGGAGATTGGGGGAGGGGAGGGGATGCCGGTTCTAATTTCACCTTAGCCAGAAACTCACTGGGTGAACTTGAGCCATTCGCATTATTCTCTCAGCCTAACCTACCTCACAGGGTTGTTGTGAGGATTAAAAGTTGTGTTAAACTGTCTATGTAAAGCGCTCCAAGTGCCATGGCGGGGGAGCGCTATATAAAAATAAAATTATTATTATTTTATTATTAATAAAATAACAAAATAATAAGTAATATCAGTGCTAAAGAATTTTCATTCCAGTTGTGAGAATTTGGGATACATTCCAAGATTTAGTAACTTTAATTTTATTTATTTTTACCCCTGAAGGCTTGTATCCTTGTATTACCCAGACATTCATTACATGCTAATATAATATATGATTGCTAGCATTTGATTTTGTGGATCCTGCATTTTGTTACTATGTAGAAACCTGCAAAGTGTAAGGCCAGAGACAACAGTTCAAAAAAGTGCTCTGGTATCTATGGATAAGACAGGGCTCTGAAAGTGTTAAGCATATAATTAAACAATCCTTTATTTAGGCAAAACTGCTATTTTTGATTTCAATGAGTGATTCTTGATTACAAATGTTGCCAGGTGAGACTCTGTATTCCTGATATTTCCAGAAATAGTTATTTAAAAACAAACAAAAAACCCATCACCACCAGTCGTCCACTGTTACAAGAAAGTTCTTCTCAAGTGTTCTTTTGTGACACTCCTGTCAGGTTTCATTAATAAACCTGTCCTATCACCAAACCACCACTGCCCCTCTAGCACACAAATAACTGAACCCTTGTACTATTCCTTCATCCTTCTGACAGAAGGGTACAAAGCAATCTATTGTACCCTGTCATCTTCCCAGAAAGCATATTAAATAGGGTTCAGAGAGCGTTGCAAATTAAAGTTATGCACTTCATCAGAACATCTACATCTTAAGGTAGAAGGATTTTAATAATGCTGTGTTTACAAGAAGAAAAAGTAAGAAAATGGGCACACAACCATGATGGAGCGACAGCAGCAAGCATATTCAAACTTATACAGATACTTTCTTTGCAAATTATTATACAGTAAATATCTAGGTATCCAGATGTGTGACCAGTGATTAACACAAGTCAGAAATTAAGAGGAGATAAAAATTAGATGTTTAGATCATAAAGACTTCAGGACAAAAAAGGCATCTAACTGAAATCCAAAAGTTGTTTGGGGCCATAAGACACTACTGCAATATAGGCTCTTCCCCTGACACTGCCATCTCTTCTCTCAACGCCTCTCTCGCCACGACCCTCTTGCCCCCCTCTCCTCCTGTCCTGTTCGACCCCGAAACCCCCATCCTTGGCTCACCCCTACTATCTGCTACCTCCGCTCCTGCACTCGGGCTGCTAAACGCCTCTGGAGCAAATCCCGCTACCACCCTGACTTCCTCTACTATAAATTCTCCCTCTCTTCCGCTATCTCCCTGGTGAGGCAACACTACTATGCCTCCCGGGTTGAATCCTACTTTCGTGACCCTCGCCCCCTCTTCTCCACCTCTGACTCCCTTCTCAAGCCCCCCTCTTCCTTTTCTGCTCAGGATCTGGCATCATTTTTCATCTCAAAGATTGACAAGATCCGCCGGGACATTGCTTCCCACCCGTCTCCTCTCCCTGCTCCCTCACCGCCCTCTCCCGTTTCTCCTCTCCTCCTTCCCTTAAGGAAATCTCCTTTTTGCTCTCTTCCTCCAACCCCTCCACCTGCCCTCTCGACCCAATCCCCTCCCACCTCCTGACCTCCATCGCTCCCACTGTTGCCCCCCCCTTTACAGGTCATTAATCTCTCCCTCTCCACTGGCTCCTTCTCCTCCACCTTCAAGCATGCCACGGTCTCTCCCATCCTCAAAAAGTCCACCCTCGACCCCGCTGACCCCTCTAGCTACCGGCCGGTCTCCCTCCTTCCCTTTGCCTCTAAGCTTCTGGAATGTGTTGTCTACTCCCACTGCCTGGATCTCCTCTCTGCCAACTCCTCCCTGGACCCTCTCCAATCTGGCTTCCACCCCCTTCACTCCACTGAAACTGCCCTTGCCAAGATCACCAATGATCTACTTGTCGCTAAATCTAAGCACCTTTACTCCATTCTTGTCATCCTTGACCTCTCTGCTGCCTTTGACACTGTCGACCACTCACTCCTACTGGACTCTCTCCGCTCCCTAGGCTTCTGTGGCTCTGTCTTTGACTGGTTCTCCTCCTACCTCTCTGACTGCTCCTTTAATGTGTCTCTTCCCAACTCCAACTCTTCCTCCCTCCCCCTCTTGGTTGGGGTTCCCCAAGGATCTGTCCTGGGCCCTCTCCTCTATCTACACCCTGTCCCTTGTCAAACTCATTGCCTCCCACGGCTTCCAATGTCACCTCTATGCTGACGACACTCAACTCTCTCTCTCCACCCCCTTTCTCCCCCCTTCTGTCCAAGCTCGCCTCATCAACTGTCTCTCTGATATCTCCACCTGGATGTCCCATCAGCAGCTCAGGCTCAACATGGATAAGACTGAGCTCATCTTTCCTCCCTACCCTTCCTCTCCCTCTTCCCTGTCCATCCTTATTGCCGGGGTCACCATCCGCCCCGTTGCCCAATCCCGTAGCTTGGGCTTCGCCTTCGATACTCACCTTTCCTTTAAACCTTATATCGACTCTGTTGCTAAGTCCTGTTGCTTCATCCTCCACAACATTGCTCAGATTCGTCCCTTTCTCTCTGTCTCCTCAGCCAAAACCCTTGTTCACACCATGGTCATCTCTCGCCTTGACTACTGCAACCTCCTCCTTACTGGCCTCCCCCACTCTCAAATGTCCCCCCCCCCCTTAATCTCCATCCAAAATTCTGCTGCTAGGATCATCCACTCAGCCCGTCACTTCAACCACGTGCAGCCTCTCCTCTCCTTACTTCACTGGCTCTCCCTTCCCAAATGCATCCTTCACAAACTCCTGGTATTCACTTATAAATGCCTTCACAACCTGGCTCCCCCTTACCTCTCAGCCCTAGTCTGCTTACACACTCCTGCATGCACTCTCCTCTCCTCCTCTGTTCCCTCACCTCGCTCTCCCTCGTCTCCCCTGCTTCACTAACCGCCTTCGCCCCTTCTCCCTTGCTGCCCTCCATGCCTGGACCTCCCTCCCTGCCTACATCTGCCTTGCCCCCTCTCTCCGGCACCTTCAAATCCCTCCTCAAAACCCACCTCTTCCTCGCCGCCTTTCCCAACGCCTGTTAAGAACTTTCAATTTTTACTGTCCGTCCTCTCCGCAGACTCCTTCCTAACTGCAACCAAGCCAAGCACATGCACCTGAGACCTCGCATCCGCTTGAATGTTATTTATCCCTTGTCTCTCCCTATGTCCCCTCCCTCCGTGTCTATTAGATTGTAAGCTGTAAACAGAAACGTCATTCTTATTGTTCTGTAAAGTGCCAGGTACACAGCTGGCGCTACACAAATGCTTATAATAATAAAAGTATGAAAAATAAGATTTCCATGAGATAGTTTCAGATGCTATTAATCTCAATTTAGCTAATTATCAAAATCTTCAAACCACAGAAATTATTTTTAATTGACTGAAAAAAAAATGCTGTGGTTCGACAGCAATTCTTATAAGAATCTTATAACAACAACAATGCGGGTGGGTGGTGCGTGGAGATAGGTGTTACACAGAAGCACGTGTAACTCAGCTATATTGGGGAAAATGCCTCTTTAAGAAGCTGGGCTAATCCTAGAAAGGGGCAGTTGTGACTCATCTCAGGGTTGCATATGCCCAGAAAGGAGTAGCTTCAGAAAGTTCTAGTACTCCTTTGATCACTATAGCAACTAGTTACAGGGAGCCATTTTGAGTGCTTCAATTGAGGAAACAGGATCATTAAGTTGGAAGCTGTGGTGCAGAGAAGTAGACAGCTGCTGGTTTTCCTGTTCTTTCCTTTATTAGGCCTTGAACAGCTTGCTTCAGGTTAGTTTATACTGCAAGGGGCAATCTAGAGTAGTTAATTGTATTCCAGTGTACCAGGTAATTTAATTTGGTAAATGGAAAGGGAAGGAGGGAATTTCGAATTCTATATTATTGTACTGTTCTGTTTTGCATGCAGGGTTTTCTTTCTGCATTTCCTCTTCAGGAATACGTGGAAAAGAGTGGTTGTGCCTGGGACTACAACCACCAAGAGAGACCTGAAGAATGGTATGATCCTCTGAGAGTTGGGCTAAGCTATGTGGACATTTTAAATCCCATTGTTCTGAAACCTCTCTGTATACAAGGAAATAGGAGTGTGGTCGAGATGCAGTTAATGGCAGTTAGCTATTAACAGGACATAGTTCTGTAAAGGTCATATGGATTGTCAAAGACGTTTATAGGCGTAAAGTTTGTCTCTGGGATTGTTTTTTTTAAAAACAGAAGTCCCACAAATTTGAACCCAAGAAGAGTTACACATGCATGCACCTACACGCACCACCCGCGGTGTTCACACAGACAGGCGGAGACATCTCGTATGAAAAGGGCCCATGTTGCAGGACTGCAGTTTTGTCCTGTGGGTGCCCTGTAACATGTATAATCAATTGTAACACCCATTTTATCGGTGTTGGAGTGTCTGTGTGAAAAGGGCCCATATGTAAAGGTGTAATAGTCCCAGCTCAGCCTCACTAGCAAGGCTACTTTTTATTTTGAAGTTGAAGGGGATAGGGGGACAACTTAACTTCTGTAACTCTCCATAAAATTAAAATTTTTGTATTACGACCAAGCAGGAATGGTAAATCTTTACCAAAAAATGTATGAAGATACTGCAGAAGAGATAGTGCATTTTACTTTAGATGGGCTAATTCATCCGTTGCATGTTAATAAATGAGGAATTCCTATTGTACAAGCAGGTACTGTGAATGTTAGAACACAATGCCATGGCAGATAATGCACGTGACAGCCTATGTACGAACACAGATAAGTTCGGGGAGTCATGTTCACTGCGTTTTCTTCATTGACAGCAATGAGGGAAATTCAGTGAACGTGGGTCTCTGAATTAACTGCAGGGATGGCTGTGGCTTACTAAAATCCAGAACAGTGACTAAGATGAACTTATGGTTACCATCTTTGTGCAAGACTGCTGAATGTCAAGATGATACATGGTACTATAACAGGCACAAACGAAGATTTTACGCAGATGTTTGAAGCCAAGAATCTAAGTCCCCAAAAGATGAATGAGAGAAGAAACAAGGCTCTTTTTCATGTCCAAGTGATGGCATTTTACGTCCATCAGAGCAGTCTGCTCCTGGAGAGGATGACAGAACAGCTGTGCAGTACTGTACTTCTGAATGTGACATTAATCAAGGATTTATATTAAAAGATGCAAAATGGAATAGAGTTCAAGATGCTGACAAAGATATATGCTGGCAGAGTATAAAACTGTTACATGATTTTTTAAAGCATTCATCCACTCTGCATAATCAGCAGCAATGTTCTCAAAAACCTGTCAGACAAAACTTCTGTTTTTATTATTCTGATCCTCAGCATCTTTACTGTAGATTGAACATTTTTGTGCTCAAAACTCGTCATCTTATGTCTAGTAAAACAATGCAGCAGAACAGGGATGAGGAAGCTCAGGCCCAGAAGCCAAATGCAGCCCATGGCTAGTTTTTACATGGTCCTTTTCCAGATCCTGGATCTAGCCCCTAGATCCAGTTCCTACCCCTTAGCACTGAAAAACTGAGCTCAGGTCAAGAAAGCAGAGATGAGGGCATGCACACAAACATAGGGGCCAGATCCATGATCTGGACCTACCACTTCTTAAGCGTACCTCCTAAGCACCCATGCCCATAACTTCTACAGAGCCCTCAGAGATTGTACTAATTTTCAAAATGGCCCCTGGGAGGAAAAAGGTTTCCCACCACTGCAGCAGAATATTCTCCACTCCTACCCCTAGTTCATCAACTGCATACCTGGATTATCTCTCAACTGTTAAGGAACCCACAATGCAAATATGCCTATTAGGTATTAGCATTTTAATGCCAACTCTTTGATGATTCTCCTACTTTGCAGAAAGGGAAAGTTAAAAGAAACCCCTACTAGCATTTGTGAATTAATCAGCCATAAACATTTACCAGTATACTATGAAACAGCACTAGTATTTCAGAGGAAAAGGTATCATGTGATCTTGTGAACGTATATGATAGTCTGAACACCTGGGATGGTAGCCTGCAGAAGTGACAGCACAATTTCAGCTAATCCCAAAGAAGAGAGCAAGACCCCTTTCTGGACAGAGTGGAAAGAAGGCAAACTCAAGAAGGGGAGCAATCTGCATTTCCTTCATGTTCAAGAAATCAACAAAATAAAGGGAGGAGGAGTCAATTTAAAGCTAAAATACTAGCAGTGACACAGGTGGGGAAATCATCATGATTCAACTACTCTCCTGTAGAATAAACAGAAGAGGATTCAGAAAGAAGCTGGCATTAGCAGTCAGACAACAAACCAGTGGCGGCTGGTAGGTTTCAAAGCTGGTGGGGCGCAGGGCAGGGCCAGAAGTAGGTGGGGCCAGGCCAACGGTAGGCAGAGCCTAGCCAACGGTAGGCGGAGCAAGTAGTGCACATGCAAACACAGAGCGGGCAAAGCAAACCATCTTAAACCAACAATATTATGTGAAGTCTTTAGCACGCCACAAAAGCATCAGCATGGAGTTCCACTTGTCCCCCAGAACATGCTACGCAGTTCTGTTGCAAACTAAACTTATGAGACAGAGAACAAACATTCATGCAAAGACTAGTTATTGGTGAACAAACATGTGGCATGGTTGCCTTCTTGCAGCAGAAAAGCCTTGAAACTGGTACTGAAAAGGGGGCCATTTTAAATGCAGTGAACATTCCAGCAAAGATTAGAAACCCTTCCATCCACCCCCTCAACACCCCCCCCCCAAAAAAACAAAAACAAACAGAAAGCAGCCAATTAAGGTGAGAGGGTCTCACACAGGGTGAAAAACTAAAACAGCAAGGGACAATATTTTAAAGAATAGGAGGTGAGGCAACACAGCCCTTCAATCTTGGCTCACAAAATTAATTACTCCTGCCTGTAATGCATGGGAGTGGGGAGGGAGAGAAGAGGACAAAAGAGAGCACAAGCAAACAAACAATGTACAGGAGATCAGGGCAAAGGATTTTTTCCCCCCAAAACTTACCAGGTTTCTGAAAGGATGAGTCCTCCTGATTGCTCTAGTCTGACTCTGATAACCACCTTCTGTTGTTCTTCCCTCTAAACAAGGAGGCAAGGGACTCCAAATGAGTCCCCAGCATTTCCCCTCTTGTTAAAAAAAAAAAGGGGAGGGATCTCTCTCTCTCTCTCTTCCCCCTCCCCTTCAGTGAACCTAGGGAAGAAGCAGCAAGGAAGAGTGAGCTCTTTCCCTCCCACTCTGGTAGAGGAGGGGTCAGGGGGAGAAAGCGGAGCTATGGCATGGCCAGAGCGTTTAGAAAAGGTGCCCTGACACGCCCCCTAGGCCGAAACCGCGTGGTTGCGTGATCGGGTCAGAAGCTGGAAACAGGAATTTCGAAAGCATGCAACCTTCTGTGTGTGTGTGTGTGCGTGCGCTGTGGCTGGCTGGTGTGTGTTTGGGTTGGCTGGTGTGTGTTTGATGGTTGGCTGCTTGCTTGTGACTGTGTGGTGGGTGTGTTTTTGAAAGAAAAAAAATGAAGACGGAGATTATTAAAAAAAGGGGGAGGTGGCCAAAGAAGGTGGGGGAGGAGGAAGAGCATGCCACCGGTGCTGGACCATCAGGGGTGGTGCTGGAGGTCACCCGCTTGGGCTCATCAGCTGCTGCTGCAAGGTTTGCAAAGTTCATTTGTTTATTATTCTATAGAACAATATAGCAGGTTGCAGCCTTGCAGAAAAGGTTCCTCGAGCTGGCTCCGCACATTAACAACTCTCAGGATCTGAAACTATATTGTTCTATAGAATACTATCCCTTAGATTAGAGCAAGCTCACTGGCATGCGGGTGGGTGGGGTGGTGGTGGGCATTGGCAGTCAGGCACATACAGTGGGCATCAGCGGGTGACTGCAGGAAGTGGATGTCTGCCACAGAGAGAGACTGGGTGTGTGTGTGGGGCTCTTCCAACAGTCAGGCATGAGCCAAAGGAAGCACCCACCCAAACATGTGCCAGGCTGCCAGCCATCTCTACCAAGGGTCCCCTGGAAGAGCAGCATTTCTTTGCAAGTGCCAGTGCCAGCATCCCTCCTCCTAGCAGGGGTCTCTCTCCCTCCAGCAGTTGCCCTCCCTACCCACGAATGCCCCCTACAAGGGCAGGGTTTGCACGTGTCAGCCAGGGAACCCAAGGAGGGAGAACTAGAGGCATCATCATAAATGCATGATATTATGTGGTGGTGTTTTGTGTTCTGCTTTCAGAGAGGGTGCTGATGAAGGCGGCCCCACCACTTCTGTCCCGGACCAGGGTCAGAAGTTGGCAGAGGTTGGAGCTGGCGGTGAGAAACACCGCAAGTCCAGAGGTGGAGGAGGTTGACTTCTCGGCGCCAGAGGAGCCAGAGCAGGATGCCACTGCTGCTCCCACGTTTGTAAAGTTTATTTTTGTTTATTGTTCCCTAGAACTTTGAGGACAAGAAGAATACTATCCTTTAGAGCGAGCACACTGGCATACGGGTGGGTGGGGTGGTGGTCGGCACTGGCAGTCAGGCACAAACAGTGGGCATCAGCGGGTGACTGCTGGCAGCGGATGTCTGCCAGAGAGAGGGGGTGTGTGGGGCTTGGCTCTTCCAGCAGTCAGGCATGAGCCGAAGGAAGCACCCACCGAAACACGTGCCAGGCTGCCATCCATCCCTAGAAAGGGTCTCCCTCCCTCCATTTGCCCTCCCTAGACACGAGCACCCACCGGAAGGGCAGGATTTGCACGTGCCAGTCAGCCAGGGTCACCGCCTCCCGTTGCCATCCCTAGCACCCCAAGGGAGGACTAGAGGGCGAGGCATCATCATAAATGCATGATATTACTTATGTGCTGTTTATGTGTTCCTGTTTCAGAGAGAGTGAGGACTCGGAAGACTCCAATTCTGGTGCCGGTGTCAGTGCCAGCACCATCACCATCACGGACAGGACACGGAGGCGGAGGTCGCCAGTGCCACCCCCAGACAGCAGGTGACGGCATACACAGTCTGATGTCTGGCATTATTATGAGAATGAGGGGTGGCGATACGCCATCTGCAAGGTAAGGCACGGGGGCAGTAACAACAGGGAATGAATGACCCTATGACCTGTTAGGAACGGAAGTTCCCTGCAGAGAGATTGGCCACCCACCCACTTATGGAGACAGAATGCAGGCAGGGCTTGACAGACCATTGGTCTGACACAGTATGGCACTTCTTATGTTCCTATCTTTTTATGTTCTTTAGACATGCTCCAAAAGATTTACAAGGGCCAGAGAGGGGACCACATCAGGGCTCATCGCCCATGTTGAAAAAACATATGGGATAAAAGTAAGGCAGCCGCAGGACTCTGGTGTGGTGCCCACGGAACATCAGAGGTGCCAGAAGAGACGCCGTCAAAGGCCTTCCCCTTCCCCCTCCTCCATCTTCATCTCCGTGGAGGAATCCGAGGAGGAGTCCCCTAGACTAAGGGCCTTTATGGCCCAATTTGAGAGGCCCAACAGGGCCTTTATGGAGACTGTAAAGGCGATGGAGGGCCAGCTGGCGGCCCGATACAAGCAGCTGGAGGTACAGGAATGCCAGCTAAAGGCGTATTCCCATTACCTCCAGACAAAAATCGACAGTTTCGAGCTCCATTGCAAATTTGTGGTGGCAGGAGGCCATGTCAGGGGCCGTAGATTTTGCCACTGCAAGGGGCTACCAAAATGCAAGAGGATGTGGACACCCCTACGGCCGATGAACCTGTTCTGTCTTTCCCCCATGTTCATAGATCTTCATTAAGTTTCATTTGTTTTTTATATATATAAATGTTCTGTTCTCCTTTTATAAAGCTGTTTTTTGGTGGGTTTTTTTCACCATGCTTTTATTAAAGTTATATTTCTTCTTGTTACGAGTTTTGTTTACCCTGTCCAATCTTTCATCCCTCTGTGCTGAAGCTCTGGCTGGCAGGTGGCAGAATCTCATACAGGTTGTCGATCCCTACCAGCAGCACCTGGCTGGCACCACATGTAGCGTAGTTAAAGAACCCAAAGATGTCCCAGGCAGCAGCAGGGCCTCAACTAGCAGACAGCCCCTCAGGAGGGGCAGGGCTTATGTCTGTGTGGGTGTGCCAGAGAGAGAGAGAGAGAGAGAGAGAGGCTCCTTGGCAGCAGTCATGGGCAGGCAGCTTGAGCTGGATACAACTCTTCCCCTCCACCACCATCTCTCCATTTTTCTAGCAGGGAGTCTCTCTCTCTCTCTCTGGACATATAGTGCAGGTGACAGCATGGTTGAGGTCGTGTCTCTCTCTCCTTCTAGCACTGGGGAGACTTTCTGTCTCTTATTTATCTATCTCTATCTCGCTTTCGCCATGAACAGCAGGTTGCTAACTCGTAAAGAAAAGGTGGAATGACAGCGCCCTGTGAGTGGAATGACAGGGCACAAGAACCCTGAGGGTGGGTCCTGGTCTTGGGCGAGAGGGGCAGGCAGTTTCCAGATATTGGACACAGCCCTCCCTGCCAGTAACGTAGGCCCCAGAACCCGGGCGCTGGGTCCTGGGGTGGAATGGCTGTTTCTTTTTTAATGTATATATCTATCTCTACACTAAATCTAACTTCTATTAACTATTCTAAAACCTACTGAACTAAAAGGAATATCCTAATAATTAACTACAAAGGCCTTGTCCTACAAACACACTATCTCTCTCTCTCCACAGGAGGAAGAAATATAAATGGCTTATTGGGGCACATGAGCTAGAACAAGTAATATCATATAGGTACTTGGGGTTGGTTTTCCAGGCCAATGGGTCATGGATTGTACATGCCAAGGCGGCCGTTAGGCAATCCAGATTAGTGGGGAGATCAGTTTGCAGGGTTTTTTTTAGAGCTAGAGGGGGACAGTTGGTTGTCCCCGCTATTAAGGTATTCAAGGCCAAGTGCCTGGGAAAGCTCCTTTATGTGACTCAGTTCTGGACAGCTGGGAGATTTACTGCTCTGGAAAGGGTGCAGACTACCTTTTTAAGATCGCTGCTTGCCTTGCCCAATCATGTCCCCAGTGTTGTCCTCTGCAGGGAATGCGGTTTAATTCCCATTGAGGCACAGGTGTACCCAAACTTCATTTTGGGTACACCGCCCCATTGGCTACTTTGGTACTCACGGAGGCCAATCCCTGGGTAACCCAGGTGAGGGTCAAATTATGTGCTATGGGCCTTTCACTCAACACCTTTTATTCTTTGAACTATAGGGGTATTAGGAAACTGTTCAATCAAAGGCTGGCTGATATCACAGGGCAAGATGAAACTGCCTCGCTCAGATGTAAGATCTCGTTGGCTCCTGTTTTGGGGTTATATGAGTATTCACCCTCCCTGGGACTGTATCTTTCATTTGGATGAGCCTTTCTGTGCGGAGGCGTTTTACAATGGCAAGGATGGGTGCGTTTCCTTCGGGAGAGACCGAAGGCCGCTTCCGGGGGATATGTTCGTCCTTTTGCCTATGTGATTGCCCTTTGTGGGCAGCAGACTCCCTTGCACATATATTATTCTATTGTGGATTGTACGCTGGTCTTCTATTCAAATTGCTTTCCTCTTATTCAAACCTCTGGCTACTGAGTTCTGATCACCAGGCATTGATGATATTTTTGGCAGGGTGGGATGAAATCTTGACCAAAAAAGTGGCTTGGTTTCTCTTTAAAGTACTTGCCCTGAGGGCAGCTGGGAAGGCCCCTGTACCCTCCAAGGTGGGAGGGAGGCCTTGAGCTATTACGACCCCTGATTTCTGCGGCACCTCTTTTACTTATTGGGCTGGATTTGAGTGTTGGTCATTGTTGTATGTCTATTTTTTGACCTGATATGTATGTTTTGTTTGTGGTTGGTCCTTTTGTATGTGTTTTGTCTATGTTGTAGTGTAATGGCTTATCCATGCACTTAAAAAAAGTATTATTATCTCTCTCTATATAACTAAGCTATAACTACTATGTATATCTATCTAGTAACTATCTATCTAATAACTATCTATCTATCTATATACAATATTACACAGGGGGAAACACAAAACACAGGGAGGGGTACAAAACTGAAATGAAAATCAATCTAATAATAATCCTACTCTAAATAAATCCAAAACTTTAAACAGGGGAAGGAAATCAGGGATGGAAAAGAGGGAGAGGGAAAGGATTCAATGGAGGGGGGAGGGAGGAAGGAAGATTGAACACAGGGAACACAAGGAGGGGGGAAAACAAAAAATAACACCTATATCTAATATAATCTAAATAAATGATAATATGGACCATTATCTCCTTCAGGCCAGTCTTCTAGAGCACCCCCTCCAGAAGGGGAAGGGACCACTTAGGATGGTCCGCCCTCAGAGGCTGATGGAACCCCAGCGGTTCCAGGAGGTCCTGAGGGAGTTAACCTTGGACTTGGACGGCCACTCTGTGGATGAGCTGGTTCAGCATTGGAACAACTTGCTGGAGGAGGCCATTGACAGGGTGGCTCTGAGACGCCTTCTGCCTTGGTCTCGTCACCGCAGGACCCCTTGGTTTACTGAGGGACTGCGGTGTATGAAGCGTGTAGGCAGGAGGCTAGAGC
>QEPC01001417.1:1791369-1857035 GCA_003113815.1 Sphenodon punctatus
AGGCTGCGTCCGTATGTCTCCGGCCCGGACCTGGCCTCCCTCATCCATGCCTTCGTCACCTCGAGGCTCGACTACTGTAACGCGCTCTACGTGGGGCTTCCCTTGTTCTTGGTTCGGAGGCTGCAGCTGGTGCAGAATGCGGCAGCTCGTCTTCTTATGGGGACGGGCTGTCGGGAGCATATTACACCTGTGCTCCGAGCTCTGCACTGGCTGCCGATAGTGTGCCGAGCCAAGTTCAAGGTGTTGGTGATGATCTATAAAGCCCTACACGGTCTCGGCCCTTCATACCTTAGGGACCGCCTCGCCCTCCGCGCCCCAGAGCTGCTCTTGCGGTCCGCTGGGGGTGCCTTCCTGGAGGTCCCCCGTGTTAAGCGGGGGGCCACAATGGAGAGGGCATTCTCAGTGGTAGGGCCGGGACTTTGGAACTCCCTTCCGGAGGAAGCTCGCCTGGCCCCTAGCCTGTTAACATTCCGGCGAAATTCGAAGACCTGGCTGTTCGCCCAGGCCTTTGGGAGGGAGGGTGGGTAGGGTGGGGTGTTTTTAGTTCCCCCACCTACCTGGGTTTTTATGTGGCATCTAGTCCTGTTTTAATGTTTTATAATATTTATGATGATTTTATTGATTTTACTGTGTTTTAATGTTTTGGAAGCCGCCCCAAGCTGCATGGCAGGAGGGGCGGGGTAGAAATTTGTGGAAATAAATAAATAAATAAATAAATAAAATAAATGGGTTGGATGGGTGAAATAGGAGGAGGATGGCGGCAATGGATTAGGTATAAGGAAGGAACAAAAACTGCTGGGAGAGAGGGAGCCTTTGAAACGCCTGCTGTTCAGGAACAGGGACTAGCTCAAAAGGTGTTGGGAAGAGGGGGAAGCAATCAGTTTTGTTTCTTGCTGTGCCCGCCTCACCGCAAGTCCCATTGGCTCCGTGCAGCCTAGCCCGTGGCCAATCACAGACTGCGAAGCCAGTGGTCTGAGGCGAAATGGGATGGTGATTGGGCAGGCTGGCTGCTACTCCAAGCCTCTCCACCCCTGATGCCTGAAAGTCTGCTCCTCAGCTGACTCCCCCTCCCTTTTACGTTCTGCCTTCCAGTGACACGTTTTTGCCACCCAAACGTGATCCGAACTGACCAAACTGTTTGGTCATTTCGACGTTCGGAATTGAGTTCGGTTCAGTCAGTTCGGGTTCGGATTCGGTCGTCCGAACAGGCCGAACTTCCGAACCGCGTTCTCCCATCCCCAGCGGGGAGTGCATTTCGCCAGTAGCATCTTGTCCGGCGGCTTCGGCCATATCTCTCAGACTCCGACCTCGCCACTGTCATCCATGCCTTCATCACCTCGAGGCTGGATTACGGCAACGTGCTCTACGTGGGGCTTCCCGAGAAGCTGGTCCGGAGGCTGCAGCTGGTGCAGAATGCCACAGCCCATCTCCTTACGGGGGCGGGTCGCAGGGAGCACATGACACCAGCGCTCCGGGCTCTGCACTGGCTGCCTATAAAGCACAGGGCCAGGCTCAAGGTGCTGGTTTTAACCTTTAAAGCCCTTCACGGCCTGGGCCCTGCTTATCTGCGGGACCGCCTCACTCCCCAGGTGCCTGTGCGACCCTTGAGATCGTCCGTGGGAGCCTTTTTGGAGGTTCGCCGGGCAAGGCAGGTGGCCACCGACGTTAGATCTTTTTTGGTGGTCACCCCTGTGCTGTGGAATTCACTCCTGGAGGAGGCTCGGTTGGCTCCCACTCTCCTGCTATTTCGGTGTGTATGCAAGACCTGGCTGTTCCATCAGCCTCTTGGCGAGGGATAGGGGTGGGGGTGGGGCTCCCCGCATATTGTATTTTTAAACTGTTTAAAGTTTTTTTTTAATTGTTTTATTGATTAGTGTTGTTTGCTGCCCCGGGCTGCCCTGTGGGCAGGAGGGGCGGGATAGAAATTTTACATACATACATACATTAAAAAAATACTTATATTTTATACGGCCTATGTCGATGGTTATATCATTGTTTTGTGTATTTGCTATCACATGGTCAGACACCCCTCCCCCACCCCCGGCCAGGTGGGTGGGCTGCTGTCAGATCTCTTGCCATGGCTGGGGCAGGCCAAGGTACCAGTCACACAAGTGGGAACCCAGCCCTGACCCGCCTCCCTCTCCCAGCCAGACCAAAATCCCGCCCCCAGTCGTGATGTGGTAGACAAATCTACTCTCTTAACTTAGACAGCAGAATTGTTGACTAGAAAGAAAGATGCATAATAAAACAAGCTCAGAGACTGTTTCTAGTAAGAATGTCTCCTTTTGATGGAAATTGGTCTGATATTCAATTCAGTTCTACTGAAAGGAACTTTTACACAAAGTAATACACAAAAAGAGGCATTAACCTTAGCAAAGGCAATTTTCTGACATTGTGACAGTTAAGAGACAGCTGTTCAGGTCAACTCACGTGTGATGAAACCTTGAATTTGCAAACATTTACGTCCCAAGCTTTCAAGCAAGCAGAGCTATGGACCTGCTACTCCTGAGGCTCAACTACCCTAAGCCCTTGCACCAGTAAATTACCTCTAAAACTGGCATAAAACTGCAAGTACACACAGAACTTTGCTTGTGTTTGTCTAAACTCACCAGTTTTGCTTTGTGTGCTTGACAAGCAACAACAATAGCTCATCAGCTCCAGTCCCGTAGTGCACCTCACCTGGTTTCTACACAGCCGGGTAAAGCCGCCTTTGCATACAAATTACCGTCTTAATGCTGTGGAGTGAGGTGGGATGGAGAGAATCATTGTTGCTATACATCTATCCTACCAACATTATGCTCTATGTGTCCCCATGGTCCCAGGCAGAGCTGTCTGCTTTCATTAGTCTCTGGGACAAAGATAATGTCCAGTAACAGCTGCAGGACATCAGATGTGCACTCTTCCCTCCACCCCCCACCCAAAAAAGTTAAACCATTTGTGCTGCCAAGATGCCACTAGACTCCAAACCCATATTCCCATAACTTCTCTGAGGTACAACACAACAAACATCCCTTAAAGATAAAACTATTTCCTATATCTGAACAGAACATGTTGATGCTTGTAGTTTTCTGATAAGCAACATATCCTGCAAATTTATGCAAACAGGCTCAAAGACTTAAATGACCTGTGGTCTTAAGTTCTGTGGAAAGTAGGTTTTTGATCAAGATGAAACCACCACACTTATGTTCCAGGACCTGATGGCTGAATCCCAGTACACCATCAGCAAAAACAAAGCTTGGTGAGAAAAAGCTGCTGGTGCAGACAAGGACGGACAAGATCAGGGAACTGTGTTGACTGCGTTGCTGCAATTTGCAGTGATTTTTGTACAATCAGTCAATCCTCGCAGTGACAGGCTGAAATTATTATTATCATCATCAAGCATTTATATAGCACCAGCAAAGTACCTGGCACTTTACAAAGTAATGAAATAGACACGGTCCCTGCCCTAGGGCTTACAATCTGAGACATGGAAGGGGGGAGGGGGAGACAAAGGAAGGGGAACAGAGGGAGAGACAAGGAGTGTAACATTCACAAAGATTCGAGGTCCCAGGTGCACGTGCTTGGCTTGTGGGAGCTGTCTGCAGGATCTTTAATTCCTGGCTCAGGCATAAACTTGTTGCCCGACCCCAAACTAAAACTTCTGCTGCAGCTGCTGTCTGTCAGGGAGGTGAGACCATGACCCTGAAGGTGACAGGCCCCTGGGAGATGAATTGTGGGTGGGGAGGATCTTAGAACCCTATGTTTTGGTGAGGGAGGTCTGGGGCTTTAACATGAGGTGGGAGTTTTGGGGTGTTGAAATTCTAGAGGATTTGAGTGGTGTTCAATTAACAAAATTTTGCTTCTATGTCAAACCTCTTGAAAAAGCATGCTGGTAAACAAATCTGCACATATAAACGTGCATAATTATGCAAATCAAGTTAATTTATGCAAATAATGCTCACAGTGAATTTGCAGAATTTGGCTTCACTGGTTGCAGAATTGAAGATTTTTTGGTACAGTGAACTCGAGTCCCTGGACAAGATACAACAGAAACAGCAAGAGTAAGGACTCCTGGATATTATGAAGCAGAAAACACAAATCATGGCATTCTTGCTAGCTCTGCATACAGCTTCACAAACACTTGTGCAAGCTAACTACCCAGCATTGCCTCAGAACTATTTTGTGCTACAGAGTCTAGAAGAGCCACTCTATCGCCCACAGCCCCATCTAAGCAGACTGCTATAAGTCCGACCACCTAACTATTACAAACTGTATCAAACGATCTGCTTGCTTGGAAACTAATGGAAGGGGGGTTGAGCATGATATCAACTTTTCATATGTGTATTTAATATTTTGGTCAAGTAAAATTTCTCTTTATATACAATATGCTGCTTTTTCCTGACTGTCCTCCCATACTGAGATTTTTTTAAAAAAAACCTCACCCACTTTCTTCGGATAGTGGGAAAAGATTAAACAAATATTCCACAGCTCTGTACTGATTAAGAATAATTTTATTCCACAGTAACATGAGTTATCAATGCACTGAAAATAACTGGACACAGTACAGTATAAGTCAAATGCACGTAAGACTGTATAAATACTGGTGCTCTCAGTAGTTGTTTTGAACGTATACAAGGTAATTTTGTTAGAAGAGTATAAAAAGAGTGAAGTCAACTTTGTATTTATGATTCACTAAGAACTGCCACCACTTCATGAGCTCAACACACTGACATTACAGTGTAGGAAATTAATCCACAGAAGTTTCCCTAATCCTGACAGCAGTGAGAAATGCAGTTATTATATTCTCAAGATCTGAAAAGCACAAAGAAAGCCTTGCTACCTCATCCTCCTCCCAAAGTTTTCCTCTGGTCTCACAAGAACTGGTCAGAAGCAGCTATCCCTGAAGGGTGTTGTCCTGGCAGAGATCCAGTCATATCATGGGGCACTTCTGATGACCCTTCTATCTTCTGAAAGTACATTCCACAGTCCTCCTGCAGTAGGATCAGTTCAAATAGCCATTTCAGAAAAACTGAAATGTTTCCTTTTTTTAGCCATCTTGCGAATGTACGGTTTTAAAAGTCATGGGAACAAAGAAAAGGTAAGCAAGATTACCAAGGATAATTGTGGGAATGGACACCCCATTATTGTCTACCCCATTATTGTCTCCTCATCTAGGTGAAGCTACCTGCTGACAGCCTGTTGAACGGTTTTGAATTCCTGAAGATTTAAGTATCGCTAATTTTCCTGTACTAGCCTGCACAAAGGTCTGAATTACATAACGTGATTGGTCAAGCCTTAAAACACCAAGTAGAGATACCACTTGCGATTTACATACATAGCATATTAAGCACAAATGTGAAGCGTTCACACCATCTACTGTGCAATGACCATCTCCTCGGTATTTAATGAATGCACCACCTGGCAGAAGAGAACACATTTAATCAATTGTTAAATCACTTCCATACCAATACTGCAACTGAGTTGTAGCAGTCAGGTTGGCAAATGTCCACACAATCAGATAATATAGGTCGCAGCTTCATGGGATGCCTCAGGCAGGTTACCACGCCTTGGGTAGCTTTAGCCCAATCTGGGCAGCCAGACTATGCAATACGGTGCATCATGTGGTCAACAGCTGCCAGATGTCCCCCCGCGCACCACATGGCGGGGCAAGCAGCTGGCTGCTATGGCACCACATCCTCGGAAAAAGGCCAAGGACATGTTGTGTAGCAGTTTTACCCCAAACGGGGTAAGGCTGCCCATGGTGTGGTAGCCCGTGTGCCCAGACCCCTTCTGCCCCACCGCAAGGTGAGCTCCACAGCAGAGCTTTGAGCGGCAGGCTCTGTCACCTGTCACACACAACCACATCATGGCCGGGGACAGGATTTTGGTCAGGCTGAGAGAGGAAGGCAGGGCCAGGCTGGGCACCCACTTATGTGGCTGGTGGTGATCTGACAGCTGTGGTGGTGATCTGACAGCGGCCCTCCCGCCTGGCAGGGGCACTGATTGCCGAGCTCCCTGTGCTGGCCCCTACAGTGCAGCAGCTGCGCTTGCCCACCACATGGCTGCACAGGAATTGGGCCCTCCACAGCTCATGTGGCTGCGCTCAAACTCTTGACACGGTGTCCTTATGTTACAGGACAGACGTGGGTTAAGCATATAACTCAACAAAAGCTACTTTCCACAAGTAGAAGTTCAGCAGGTTTGGTATACTACATGATCCCACCACTCAACATCCCACAATGTTCAACAAAGCCGCATAGACTCCTCTGAGAAGCATGCCCATAAAATGCGGTGCCATTCTGATACTATGAACAAGCTGTATGGACATAAAGGAATTGCACAGCAGGCAAACAATGTGCTCAAGGCTGGTTAAATTTTGCTGATGTAAAAGGGTGGGCTAGATAATAGTGTGTACTCAACAGAAATAAATTTTTGCTAGACAAGATTTTAGGAAACTGTTACACTAATCCCCCCTCAACTCTAAGTTCTGCATCATAGCTTTACCTTATGTAAAACTGGTTTAAAACTTCAGCTACTGCCCTGATAAGGAGGTTGGAAGGCTTAGTGATAATTCACAGGAACAGTTATCCCAGGACAAGGAAATAGAGGTTACTTACGAGTAACTCTGTTATTTGAGACAGCTCTGTGTATTCTCACTATTGGGATTCACTTCCTGCTCTGCAGGTACCGGAAAACCTCTTGTCAGCAGTTTCCAGGCAGAAAATGTCCTGGAAAAATCTAGAGCATGGTGAGGGCTCCGTCCCTCCTCCCCTCCCGAGAAAAGCGCAGGACCCAGATCACGTGGGAGCGTATAAAAAGGGGGCTGATCCCTCTCCCCTCAGTTCCTTCCAATCCCATCCCGAGAAGACCAAATTAAGATACCTCCGAGACAGAGTGGAAGGCTGGGCGGGACGCGAGAATACGTGGAGCTCTCTTGAAGAACAGAGTTACTGGTAAGTACCTCTATTTCTTCTTCGAGGATCTCCGTGATTCTCACTATTGGGAGTGTGAGTAGCAGTAAAGTGACCTACCTCAAGGAGGAGTGTGACGAGGAGGTCAGTCGAAGAGAGACTGTAAAACTGCTCTACCCACGTTCAAGTCCCATCTGACCGCCATGTCCAGAAAGTAGTGCTTGGTGAAGGTGTGCACTGAGGACCAAGCGGCAGCCTTACAAATGTCGAGAATAGGAACCCCACGAAAATTGGCTAAAGAGGAGGCAACTGCCCTAGTGGAATGAGCTTGGGGGGGGGGGGGGGGGGGGGGGGGGGAGAGGCTTCCCTGCCTGTTCATAGCACTTCTGGATGCACAGGAGGATCCACTTGGACAACCTTTGCGACGTAAGACAAACCCTGATGCGTTGGCCACCATATGAGATGAACAAGGCATTTGATGCTCTGATGGGTCGAATACGATTCATGTAGAAGGCGAGAGCTCACTTGACGTCGAGAGTATGAAGTGTCTGCTCCGCTTGTGAAGAATGTGGCTTCGGAAAGAAGCCACATACACCTGAGAGTAATGGCCGAGGCCATACCTCTTATGTTAGAGTCAGCAATGTGCATGTTAGCGGTGAGCTGAAATTGCGCTATTTGCATGCCTTCTCACTGCAGGGTCAGGATCTGGGCAGGATCAGATGCTCTACTCAATTGTGACCACAGCCAGTGTTGATAGGGCAGAGCCATAGTTGGCGGCTCGGAGGGAGAGGGTTTGAGAGGAGAATATTTTCCTGCCCAGCACATCTAGGCATCTCCCTTCCCTATCTGCAGGGGATGTCTGTATGCCTCCAGTCCTGGATTTTAAAGAGGCTGCTGCTATGACGAGGGAGTTTGGGGCTGAATGTCTATAGAACATGGCTGCCCCTTCCCGGGGATAGCATACAAAGAGTCCGCAAGCTTGTTAGTGGGCGGGGCAGAGGAGGGTTTTGCCCATACAGCCTTTGCGGGTTCCAACAGCTGATCCGGCATAGGGATCACGATCTGGCCCAAGTCCCCTAACCCCAGGATGCCGAAAACGGGTCCTGACTGTGCCTGCTTTACGACCCTCGTAGGTAACTTGGGAAGGGCAGCAACCAGGCGCCTCAACATGGCCTGAAAGGCCTTACTGTCCTCCGTGGAGAGAGTGGGGTTAGGGTCAAAGATGGTGTCGGGGGAGGCGGAGAGATGGTTTCATCTTCCTCAATTAAAGAAGATGAAGAGGAAACGGAGGCCAAGCATTCAGACAAGGCCTCAACTTCATGAGGGGCAGCGGAAGTTGTTGCCACGGTGGGAGCAGCCCTAGGGAAGCTGTGGGATGCCGAGTAGCGCATTAAGGAAAGAGGACTCCGCCGGCGGGTCTAACCTTGTTTCCACTTGTTGCATGGGGGAGATATTCTGCTGCTGCGGCTCCGTCTACAGCGCCAGCACCGCTGGCGCTGTGCCTGTACCAGTACACGAAGCTATCTCTGGGACTGACTTGGCTGCATCCCTGACTGGAGGGCAAGGTCTCGTGGAGAGTCAGGAGGTCTGGACACTGCTGCTGTTGGCGGTGCCCGAGGTGGTACCGGAGGTATATGCCGGCGAGCGGCCTGAGGCTGTTCGCGTTCCAGGCACAAGAAGTCGCTCCTTGAAGGATAAGGAGATCTGCTCCGAGAGCGGCACCGATAGTCCATATGCTCGTACCCATGGTACCGGCTATAGTCCTTGTGATGGTACCATAAGTCCCTGTATGGGGAGCAGCAGGAGCATGGAGATGGAGAGCATTGATCCCTATGGAAGCGAAGCGGTTCACTGAGGAGGTGATACGGCTCGGTATGTTCTCCCTCTAAGGTGAGATCCAGTTGTAAGGGCTCCTGTCTAGAGGATCTAGAACGGGAGCGATGGAGTCGCTGGAACCGTGTATGAGAAGTAGACCGGGAGTGCCTGTGGCAATCCTCCGTCTGGTGCAGTGCGGGTGGAGCCTGCTGGGCCGATGGTACCGGTGGTTGCAGTACCGGACTCTGCGCCATCGGCAGCTTCACCGGGAACGGCTCCAAGAACCTCCAGAGTTCGGGAAACGGTCACGTCGGCACTGAGTGACCTCTTTTTCTTTTTATGGTGTTCCCCCTGTCTTTTGGAACGCCGTTCCTTGGTGGCAGTGGGGGAGGTGCCGGTGCTGGTACCGGCTGCATCTGGTACCGGTGGTACAGGCAGCGGTACTGAGGCCACGGACGCCATCTCCGGAGTGTGGAAGGAAGCGACCTGAGAAGGGATCGATGGCTCCATGGAGGTCTGGTGCCTTGATGAGAGGGACAGAGGCCCTTCTTCGCCCCCCTGGAGTGCTCTCTTAGTAAGGAGCTCCTGAAGCCTCAGAGCGTGCACTCTTTTTGTCCGAGAGGAGAGTAGAGCGCAGTGAGAACAAGTCCTGGTGTTATGTCCTTCTCCCAGGCAGGAGAGTAAAAGCTCGTGAGTGTTACTCACCGAAAGCGTGGCGGGGCAGGAGGCGCACCGCTTGAAGCCCGGTTGTTTGGGCATATTTTGCCGGCCTGGTAGTGGTAGGCGGGGTGTGTGTGTGTGTGGCGGGCAGGGCCCGACTGCAAGTTCTTCTGATTTTCTCTTTTTCCTAGGAAGAAAACGATTAGAGTCTACCAGAGAAAGTAGTCCTTCTCTGTGAGGTAAACTACTGACTTGTGCTGAGAAGCACGGAGGTCTTCCAATCGCGATGCGGTTGAAAGATACTGAGGCGGCAAGGGCTCTGCCCCCTTTTATACACTCTCGCACGATCTGAATCCCGCACTTTTCTCCCGGGGGGGGGAGGGACGGAGCCCTTACCATGCTCTAGATCTTTCCAGGACATCTTCTGCCTGGAAACTGCTGATAAGAGGTTTTCCGGTACCTGCGGAGCAGGAAGTTAATCCCAATAGTGAGAATCGCGGAGATCCTCACAGAAGAATCAAACATTTATATGACACTGGGGAATAATTTGCAAATTACCTTTGTTTGAATCAGGAACTAGGATGGACTGCATTCAAGGGATAAGAACTACTTCAAAATGCACCCCAAGTGATTACCACCTGGAATGGGCAAATCCTCATGCAAACAGGCCCTTAGAGTGTTAAGTACTTTGAAGGCATAAGTTGCTAACATTATTTTTTCATTCTAGACCTCTTCACAATTAAGTATATTAGGTCTCAGTGAATACCAGTAAAACAATGACAAAAGGGAATTCCCAAATATAAATCTTCTGATTATAAATCATAAATGACTACAAATCCTTTAAGTAAATACAGCTGCTTGGTGAGTTTCAATCACTGAAATACTTCTACTTTCCTCCTAGAAAGGCAAATTAGGGTGCTTTTATACGAGCGGGTCGCAGTCGCGCAAACTGCTCATGCAGTTTTTCAAAATCCCACGCAGCGGGATTATATGTGACAATGGATGGAATCACATGCATTCAAGGCGGTCGCACGTTGTTTGCTGACCGCGAACTAAATACCTCACACAGAGGTATTTCGTTCACGGTCGGCAAACAACACGCAACCACCTTGAATGCGTGAGATCACATCCATTGTCGCATATAATCCCGCGGGATTTTGAAAAATCGCAACTGCGACCCACTCGTATAAAAGCAGCCTTAGTGGCTGAACAGTAGCAGGTACAGTAAAATGCAGTGCTTGTGCACAGATACAGGGCTCAGTTCTAGAATCAACCCCACAATGGGTAACGTTTCTCAGATTCACTGAAAAAGCTATTCAACCATTTTTAAAGAACTTTAACAATAGTATTAACAACATGCAATGGTGCAGTCTTCACTTAAAGTAATAAGAGAAAAAGCATGTGTGTTTGAAATATAAACCTAAACAATTTGTCACTAGTCTTCTTAGTTAACTTTGTTGCTATAGCAAGTGAGTATGTTAGGAAGCTCAAACCTGAATTCCTCTTTTGCTGTCATGAGCTATTCTGCATAAGGCTTTGGATTGTCTTCCTGCAGCATAATGAGCAAAACATGTCAACAAAAATGAAAACGAATGGTGTAATCTCCAGTAAGAAAAAATAATTTTCCACTTGTAGCTACAAATCTGTTTATTGGTAGCAGACAAGCTGATTTCTCAATATTAAAAAAGTTTCACTGTTAAAATGGCCCATCCATCTCTTTGTCACAGCTATATCTGTTGCATTTATTTTCACTTTAGTATGATCATATTTTCTTTTGATAAATGTGGTTAAATAGTTCATACCACCTATCATTACTGAGAACCTACCCTCCAACCCAGAAAAAACTGCCATCTTACTCAAAGACATTTAAACCAACCTGCCACATCCTGTATCACTTTAGAAAATGCCTCTGTTACCATACTATGGAAAACTACTATTGGACTCAAACCTGTGAGCAAACCACCATGTCTACTTGTACAAGTGTTATGACTGCATAACTTTATTTTTTTAAATTTGTATTTTATTTAAATTATTTAGACTTAATTTATATTTAATAATTTATTAGGTAATTGTTTACAACTCAGTTGACAGACACTACTTATGTTCAAAACCGATACAAGCTGTAACTCGATACAAAACCAATGTTATTGAGTTGTATATTATGTTCTTATGATGAAAAATAAAAATTTGAAGAAAAAAAAATAGTTCAGACCACTGTATGTACCAAGTAAAAATTTTGTATGCGTAATAACAGATGGAGAGCGGCTATATGTACTTGTAGATCTATCAAGTACATATAGATCTCCATCTGTTACTACTCATACAAAATTATATACACACACACTCCTCCCATTGCAAATTCTATGCTTTTCACCAAAAACATCAGTAAATATCTACAGAATCTTAAAACACAAGAAAGATATATGCAAGAATGTGGCTGTATTCAGAGAGCAACTCAGTTATAAAGAAAACCTATGAGGCACCCGCAATGGATCCCTTAAGGGGAAGAGAGAAGAAGAAAGGCAGAGGTAACATTAGAGGAACAAAATACTAGAGAGCAGTCTACAAAATGGTAAGTGAATTAGATGCTTTAGGCAAACACTGGATCCTGTTATGCAAGATAGCTACTGACCCATCCTGTCAGCCTACAATGCCTCTGCATTGTAACACCAATTCCTCTTACAAGTCTTGCCTCAGCCCCTGTGACAAGACCTCATACTTTAAAGATTTCTATTAATTGTGCCAAAAATTCTCCCACAGGGGAAAAGATGAAATACAAAAATCAGTGAGGAGACTAATGTATTTTGAATACACATTGGGGTTTGCAGGCTGTGTGCAAGGGTTTTTGATTCAAAAATTTATTTATTTTTTATAAATTTCCCTTTGATATCAGCTTGAGTGACTTGATGATTTACTTTAGGTGAGAACTACAAACTGAAAATAACTCTTCTGAATGTCAAGTATTGTCCTCCCAATCCATCCACTTTAGATTTTTTTTTAAATGTCCCACTATCTTTATGTCAAAAGAGAGGCAGTCTGGCTTGCCCACAGGACAGAGTGAAGACTGCCTGAAGTCTAACTTCATTTTAGACAATCACTTTGTACCTTTTAGCAAGCCTTTTGACATACCTGGTTCACAGATAAACCTGGTGAAAATAGACACAAGCATACTAATTCAAATGCCCCAAGTTTGGTGCTCTGTATTCCAGCTTCTCAATCAGAAGCAAGGGACCAATACATACTTTATGTACTTCAAACAACATGACAATTGGATGTCACACCATGGCCCCTTTAAGGCTAGCATGCTCATCACTTTGGCCCACCCACTTTGAGGGGTATATAAGGGGAAGGCTGCCGAGACATGTCAGTCTGCTATAAGCTGCCAGAAGGGAAGGAGCTCAGGAGAAAGCAGGCTACAATCTGGGAGTTGGCCTTAAGACCAAAGACCAAAGACTTTGGGGAGATGGTATGTGGGCAGCACTAGAAGCCTAAGTAAAGAGTTCATGCCTATTTTATATTCCGACAGATCAGGGCTTAATGGGGAAGGGACTTGTCAGGGCTCAGCCCCGGCAATTAAATTCAAAGGGAGCTGAGCCATGGGAAATGTTCCAAGTAGGAGCATGCACCCCAAAATGTGAAAGACCAGAAAAAGGCCAATGTTGGCCATTTCAAGACTGGAAAGAAAGCCAGAAAATAAAAACCTGGGTGGTTTATTTGGCTTTCATTAATGACTCTCCTGCCCCACCCTTTGCGCTGGCCACCATATAGATTAAATCACAACTCCTTTTCCATATTCAGCTGTAGAGAAACAGGTCAGTCCAGGGGTTGGGTTGCTAAGCTGGAGACTAGGGTTCATTTTCCTGGTCTGACAAGCTCTGGGGTGGAAGGTATCGTTTCTGGGGCAGATTTAGACCCTGGTAATTTATTTTTTATTTACAAATTAAACACTGACTGAAATAAAGCAGTGACTCAAATCTTGCTTGAGTGATGTGTTTGGGTCTGATCCTGCAAGGACACACTACCTCAGGCTTCATCACAGCCTGCAAAACTAAGTTGATAATACCTCTCAATAAAACCGATTGATTGATTGATTGGCTTACTCCGTGAGAGTTGATAATACCTCAAGAATGATACCACCTCAAATCACTTTTTCTAACTAGTTAAGCTCCAAAACCACAAAACAAAAGCATTTAGGATTTAACTTATTTTTTCCTCTTTATTCAATTCTCCTTTTGGAATTTATTTCTACAAGACATGCTGAAAGGAACAGAAACATAAGCTACTACAGTGCCTCTTTTCTCCCTCTAGAAGGAGCTTAGCACTGCTTGTCCCTAAATGTATTGCTATTTTTAAAATTGCATATAATACTGAAGTTCAAACGACAGTGCATTTGCTTTTAAAGTTCAACTACTTAAATTCCAGTTGCAGTTTTATTGATCCAAAGTTAAAATATGACTGTTGTTTGGGAGTATGTCAAATGCTGAAATGTATATATTTCAAGAATTCAAATCGTGCCAATTATTGTTATTGACCAATAACAAGCCATAACGAAATTCACCGAGAACCCTTGATAATGTCTTTAAGCAGCACTCCAAAAGAGCTTACTAAATATTTCTCAACAAATTGCATTAAAAATAATATGAAACATGGCCATTGTAGTCAGATGTACTACACTCTTCTACTCACATTTTTTTTTACCTCTCCTTGCTCAGAACCAGCAAGTACAACACTGGCAGCTTTCAAGCTTAATATTAAACACACACAAACTATCTAAAATGAGCAACTTATCTCCAAAAGATTGTCAGTAGTTATTTCAAAAGGTTTTGCTCTTAAATTCCTAGCACCACTGAAATCAATGCTCTGATAAGCATTAAGCATAATTTGAGAAGGCAGGAGGGTTGTATAGATTTTTTTTTTTCTTTCCAACCTCCAATCTTAAAAATGAACAGGTTTCTCCCCATATTATGTTTATTATGTATTCTGTTTGCATCATAACTTAGACATTCCTTCCAAAAATGTAAAATACTAATACAAGACTATCCATTTTTGGAGAGACAAATCAAATGGGCACTATCTTTTGTGCTCTGCAGAGGTTAAAATTGTTTCAGAGGTCATCACATGCTTCCATAATGCAACACTGAAGTATAACATATTAATGGAGTCAGTGGCTGCTGGGAAGAAAAATGTTGGTGAGCCTTCTAAGCAAGCTATCTATGGTTGAAAGGATGGAAATGTTTGCCTCATTCTACATTTGTTAAACTGAAAAAAAACACAACAGTTTACTTTTTCAACATATTCCAAAAGCAGGCAGTCTTTTCAGATATTTCCAGCCCACAACAGAACATTTGTTCCTAGCTTGTAATAATATACTAGGATGATGCCATTTGACAGAGATATGCAGATTTGTTTCCTAAAATGATTTTTCTTCCTAGTTATGGAAAAAGAAATCTTCTTCCTGTAAAGAAATAAGATTTTGAGCCAGCATATATTAAAGTGAAGCACTTCATGTTTCCTATACAAAAAGTAGTCCACTTGTGTTGTATTTATTTTGGATGTATAGATTCAGAAACTGGTTAAAATTGCAGTTGAATTTCACCACTTAGCAACATGTATTAAGCACTGTATTTTATGAAGTAATTATCTCGAGCAACATTCTAAACAAACATATCATCAGTTTGTCCTTGAGCTGGTTGAATTCAGGTCATTTTTAAACCTACGGGAACACTTAATTGTTTCCAGTTGGTTTATTGGAAAGGAAGACTGAACTCAAACAAAGGGTGTTTTTAGACAAGCACCTCCCCACCCATGGCAACCAGTGGTTAACAAGCAACTAATGGGTGGGTGATGGGTTTATCTACCACCACCAAAAAGCTGCAAATCCATTTCTGTATGGAATCATTCCAGCATTCTTAGGAATGTAGCCCATGGTAAGTTTTGCTATAATACAAGTAAATAAAATTGACCAATTAATTATGTAAGAGTTATTTTTATATAACCCTGATCATCTTGGCGTTTATCTGACTCTTGCGTAGAGGATATAGACAAAACAATTATTGTCTAGGAAGATGCAATATTTATTTATTTTTATATTTATTATATAAAAGCTTATATTCTGCCAGTCCTGCCAAGGCAGCTCGGGGCGGCTAACGATTCAAAATATATAATATAAAAACAATAATATAAATACAATATATCTAAAAAAAATACAGCTCCAGCTCGAGTCTCACCAGTTCTCAGCAAAAGCGTTTTTTTCCCCAGTCTTGTTCCCTAAATGAGACGAGAAACACATACCCCATTTTCACTGAAAACCGGCTAGATTTGAAAGGCTGGGTGGGGGCCGGGACCAGGCAGGGGGGGACAGGCAGGGGCCAAAGATGAGCAGGGGGCAAAGATTTACCCCCTGGCCACTCCCGGTGCCTATCCAGACCCCCTGACTGCCCAAAAAGAGAAATTCTGGGCAGGGGCCCAGGGCTTGTGAGGGAGGTCTGGGGCCTAGTGAGAGTCCGGGGGTGGGCACTTACTCTCCAGAGGGGATCCCATGGAACATGGCCTCTTCCTGGAGTTGTAGCGTTTAAAATAAAAACAAAAACAAATTGAACATACTTAGAAGGGCCAGATTGGTCCTTCTGGGCATGCTCAGCCCTTTACAAAGATGGTGCTGGCAGCATCAGCACGCTGTGGGCACCATTTTTTAAAAGGGCAGCCCACCCCCCGCTCACCTCTGGCACCCTGCCCAGCCCTCTCCCCACCCTCAGTGAGGTTAGTGAGATCGTGTGATGTCTCGTCCCCCCTCTTCCTCAAGTCTTGCAAGAATTTCGTCGTGGGGGGATCCTGGGCTCGTTTCAGACCTATATTTGTGCAGAGCATTGCTAGGGTAGACATGCAATTGTTGAGCATTAGTTGCTCTCCTTGCTTAGTCTATTAAATAAAACCAAAGGCGTTTTTAAAAAAAAGTTGTCTCCAAGTCTTTGAAAACTCGCATTTTAAACCTTGTCTGCAATCATGGGGGTTCATGACTATTAGTAACAAAGACTTTTGCCTATTCACCTAAGAAACACACCAAAGATGTCCACTAAGTGTTGGAGAGACCACAGTTTCAGAGCTATGATGCAATAACTGGAAGCCCCACTACATACACTAAAGACATCCAAATGAAACAAATATATGGTCAGTCCACAACATTTTAAAAAAAGAAGAAGTCCACATTAGTATGTCAGAGGCATGTGTAATGCAGTGCCTCTTTAAACAATACTTCATTTCACTCCATCTCAGGGGAACTCTCCTCCTTGATTCACTTCAGTCCATGTTTCTGGGGTTCAGTCTCTTACTATTTCTCTAACCAATCCTTTGGTGTCTCTCTGTCTGGTACCTCCTCATCACCACTTCCCCTTCTCAGTTGGAGTTCCCCAAGGTTCCGTCCTTGGCCCTCTTCTCTATTCCTGGGCAAACTCACTGAATCTCTGCTTCCAGTATCACCTGTATGTAACACTCAACTCTACTTCTTCCCTCTCCCCCAAGTCGTGCAGCCCTGTCTGTCTCTCCGACATCTTCTTGGATGCCTTGCCATCAACTCAAGCTTATTATGTCCAAGAATGAACTCGTCTCCCCACACCCAAAAGGTCTTCCTTTCCCCTCTCAGTTTCCATTGATGTCACCATCCAGTAGGGATGGGACTTTTGGCTTTGGTTTTAATCGAAGCTGCCCAATAATGGCAATAATTGACTTCAGTGGCTGAACTCGGCATTGGGAGAGTGTATTGCTGCTGGTCGGGAGTTACAGCAGACTGCTGCCCTGTAATTGACCGGGATATTTTGTGGGGAGTCGCCTGGAATTGGAGTCGCCGTGCTGAGATGTCACCGGACACACCCCTTTAGAGAGAGCTGGGGCAGGCAACCCCGATTGGTGTGCCTGGGACTAGAGTGCTCCCTCAGGGGACTTAAAAGTGCATCGTGGCCGGCGCCGCGCGACTGGCGCGCACCATATGGCTGCACACCTAAGGGCTGTGCGTGCAAGGGTGTGCCCTTGTGCGCACGGCCTTAGGCGCTGGCCGGGCCTGGGGCAGCGCAATTTCTTTGTTCCTTTTCTGGTTTTTGTTATTGCAGGGGTGCCTAGGAAAGGAGTGGGAATTGACTATCGCTATTGTGAGTAATCATGGCTGAACGGAAGAGGTGTAGAAGGTCCAATTCTCCCCTGCCTGTTTTAGACCAACCTCGCCTTAAACAGGCTAGAATTATGGACCTTGTCAAAAATATGACATCCTCCAAATCTGAAATTTCTATACCTGTGTCGAATAGATATGATAGTCTGGCTTGTGAATTAAAGGAGGAAGAATAAGGAGGACAGTCTGCTTTAGGCACTCCAGCACGAGAACAAACCTTGGTTGCTGCAGCTCCAAAGGAGACATCTGGAGCTGTAGGCATTGATTATGGTGGGACAGATGAATTTATGAGTTCTAGGCTTAGGGGTTATTGTGTTCAAACTTTGGAGATACTTTCTTCCCTTCATGTTAATATTACTAAATGGGGTGACTCCCTGGGTCAAGTCAAAGGACTCATCCAGAGTGTCATCTCTCAATTAGGTGAATCTATAAAGGAGAATGAGCAAGAGGTGAGAAGATTACCTTGCCACAAAGGGGTCGAGGACATAAGCGCCTCACAGTATAATAAAAAACAACAACCAGGAAGTGATGGTTTTCCAAGAACCAGGTTGCTAGCAGGAGAAAGGCGGAGAAGGCAGCCTATGTGCAGGATGATGGTGGTTGAGAACACAGCCATATGGATTAAAGCCTGGCCCCTTTGAAATGTGGTCACCCCTAATTGGGCCACTAAGACTATGGCCGCTCGAAACCTCTCTTTCCTCGCTGGTGACAGGCTGCTGCCAGATGAAATCGTTAGGATAGTTCCCTTGAACCAGCGGACCTAAGCCATGGGTTTTAAGATATATTTTCATGAGGAAGACTGGGTGTTAAAACTGTTTCAGTTTAGATGCTCTTTAAAGCAGTGGGGCATTTCTGTTGACAGGGTTTTCTCTTATGCCCAGCCTGTCGATCTGGATTCCCCAGTCTCACACACGGTCCCCCCCTTCCATCCCAGCCACCAGCCTCTGCTCCCAAAGTCCCCCCCTGCCGCTCACCCCCCCTTCCACAGTACCACTGGGGAAGGGGGGGTGAACAGCGGGGGGGACTCAGGGAGCAGTGCCTCTCTGCTCCCCGACACACACACCCGGCACGTTTACTCACCGTCGTCGTTGGGTCCGGGACTGGACTGGCAGTCTGGCACCACTCCAGGCAGGCAGGTAGTTCAATGGAGGCGCTCAGCAGCGAGATGAGCTGCCGTGCACATGCTGAGTCAGTTCAAGCATGCGCGCTGCAGCCCATCTCGCAGCCAGAGCGCCTCCATCGAACGCCCAGGTGAGGCTTTGCATTGAGCCCATAGGGTTCAATGCAAAGCTGCCGCCAGGGAAACTTCATTTCCCTAGCGGCACACTTGGACTGAACGCTGAGCCGCCCGGCTTGCGTTCAGCCTGTTTGTCCCTTCTGGGACTCCAGACTCTGGAGTCCCAGAAGGAGTCCAGGCATAGGCGCTAGAGCGCTCACTGACTGAGTGTTCTCTGTCTCTGCTCCGCTGAGTGAAACTGACATCGGAGCGCCGTGCTGCTCTGAATGCAGCAGTCAGAGCAGCGCAGCATTCGATGTGCCGCCGGCAGCAGAGACAGCGCTCAATCAGTGAGCACTCTGTCAGTGCAGCACCAGGGGGACAGGGGAGAGCGGGAGCAGGGCACTGCCCCAGGCGCCCCCATGCTACTGCCACCACTGCCCACTTCTGAATGACACTGGTGAGATAATTAGACACTTTTCGGATTTACTGGAACAGTTTAGGAAGTCCTTGTCCTTTAATAAACTTTCCCCAAAATCTGGCCAGTCCGGGAGAACCCCCCACCCCACCAAGTGGTTTGATAACAAGTGCCTAAGGCAAAACAAATGTCTCAGGTATTTGGCTAGGTCAATTAAACATCATACTACGCTGACCTCCTTAACCCAGTATGCAGTTCAGAAGGCTAGATGTAAAAAATTAATAAAGAATAAGGCGGCGGCTTTTCAGTTAAAAGCCTGGGAAGCGCTTGCTAGCGCATTCAAACAGGGCGATCATGTTACATTCTGAACCTTGGTCAATGCGGGTCAAGGGGGGGGGAGGATGTGCGAGACTGCGGAATGGGGGGGGGGGGGGGCGAACACCCACCCTCCCCCCCACTCCCCAGTTTTGCACACCTCCCCCCCTTCCATCTCAGCCCCCAGCCTCTGCTCCCCAAGTCCCCCCCCGCCGCTCACCCCCCCTTCCCCAGTACCACTGGGGGAGGGGGGGGTGAACAGCAGGGGGGACTCGGGGAGCCTCCGATGTATGGCAGCTTCATTTTAAAGGAATCTTCAATCAGATACCTGACATCTATATGCTAAATCAAGTCTGTGTAAGAGACATTCCACAGTGGCCGCCAGTGAATCTGGAGGAAATAAGGTTGTTACTTGATAAAGTTAGGATACGTAAAGCCCCTGGGATAGATGGTATTCCCGCTGATTTGTTTCGCCAGAATGCTGACTGGTGACTCCCGGTTCTTGGTAAACTATTCGATGCTATAAACAGCTGCGGACTGATGCCAGCAGATTGGACTATTTGTGTTATTTTACCCATCTACAAAAAAGGGGATAAAAATCTGCCCCAGAACTATCGCCCAATAAGTTTGATTAATGTAGTTGCTAAATATATGCTAGGTACCTGCTTGCTAAACTGGAGGCCTGGGAAGGGGTAGCCGACTACTCGGAGCAGGCGAGCTTTCATTCTGGATATTCAACAACTGATCACTGTTTCACCCTTATGCATTTAATGGAAAAATATGTAAAGATTAGGAAAGGCAGATTGATTATGACCTTTTTGGATTTGAGTTCAGCCTTTGACTTGGTTGATAGGAATATTCTTTGGGATAAATTTTATAGAACCAATATCGACCAGAGGCCGATATGCCTGGTGCAGGCACTATTAACTAATCAGATCCCAGTTACAAATGGTGTAAAACAGGGATGCGTTCTCACCCCTTTCTTATTTAATTTTTATATAAATGGGATAGTCTCAAACTTGAAGGGAGATTATTTTTTTACCAGCTAGGGTTCAAGAAAGATCAGTGGCTATCCTACTTTCTGCTGACGATATGGTGCTGTTGTCTCCCTCTGTTTTGGGTATGAAAAGGATACTTGCTGCTGTTGGCCAGTTTTGTTCAGAGATGCACCTATCTATAAATCATGGGAAATCCAAACTGGTAGCAGGAAGACGACCCACTAGGTATAAGTGGACCCTTGATGGGGCTCACTTAGAACAAGTTATGTCTTATTGCTATTTGGGGCTCCTTTTTTCTGCCACTGCCAGCCCCCTCTCCTGTAAGCGATGGTCAGTATTCACCACCTGGAAGCTATCCAATGAATTCCCAGCCACTCTAGACACATAGATCGCATTGTCCTCTAATCATCCAGAATTTTCCAGTATTAAGGAAACACAATTAGATGTCATAAATTGGGCCTTTACCATCTGGCAATTTCTTTGGCTAGCTATGATGACAATGGCCTTGATATCATGCCTAGTAATGGGTTCATGCAATAGTACCCGTAAATGCTCTGCGATATTTAAAGGTGAGCTCCATATTGGTAGATAACCATTTGCCATAGGGCCAATTGTAAAAATGAGTTCGTCCGGGAGAACCCTAAACATGGACTTATCTCGGGGGGGGGGGACCGCCCCCACCCCCTGCCCCATCTGGCCCCCCGTTTGCGTAACTAGGGTACTTAACCTAGGCTGACATGAACTCCCTTCATCGCCCCCCCCCCCAGTTTTGTAGAACCAGGATCTCTTATGGTTCCTTGACCCTCCAACCTAAGAGCATTCCCCCCCCGCCCCTTGCTCACTTGGTTACCCTGGCATAACAATAAATTCAATGTCTCAAGTTTGTCATTCAATACATTCATCCAGGAGAACATAAAGCGCAAAGTTTCTGTGGTAAGGGCCACATGATTAGCAAGAAAATCTGATAATCCCACATCGACCTCTGCCCCCGGGCAATGTTCATCCAAAGGGATCCACCCCTCCATACTTCAACCACTCTTCCGCAACACAGGTGTCAGCATCTCCCGCGGGCTGCCACCCAACACCTGGACAGATGAGGAAGAGACCACCACTTGGTTACCCTCTGCGCAGACTGACACGGTTCCATCTCCAGCCGAGGAATTACCACCGCCTGGACCACCCAGTAAACTTTCTATATGCCTTTGCTTCATCATCTTCCCTGGGGGTGAGAGGCGACCTGCAACCTCTTCCCTACGTCGCTTCTGCTTCTTCACAATATCCCTCATCAACAAGTCCTCATCAGCCAAAGGTAGAGGGGGGCGGACCATCCCGGCCCGCACCCTTATACGCGTGGCCCCTCGGTGTGCGGCCCACGGCACAAGGCCCTGGCGCCACTGCGGGCCTGCCACTTGCCTTTCTGGCTTGAGAACGCTGCATCTCGGGGACAGTCCCCATGTCAATTTCCCCAGCTGCTCCCATCTCTGATAACTCTTCTACCAGCGCCATCCCACTCGCACCTCCCACCATCGAAGGGGGCACTTCGCACAACTCTTAGGCTCCAGGCCCAGGTCACGCCCAAGGGAGCACAAAAGGGCGCGCCCTTGTGCGCGCAGCCCTTCAGCGCGCGGCCGAAGGCTGAGTGCGTGCCTTTAACTGCCCGCAGATGACTGGCTCCGCCCCCCAGCTCCGCTCTCAACAGCTGCAGCCAGGTAGGTGATACTGTGTAGCAAGGTTACCGCTGCAAGTTCCCCCGAGCTTCTCAAGTGGCCGGAGGCTGAGTACTTGCCTTTAACTCCCTGCAGATGACTGGCTCCGCCCCCAACAGCTGCAGCCAGGTAGGTGATACTGTGTAGCAATTGATCTTTGCTATAGCAGAGGTGGCAATTCATGCCAGATTGCTCCTTAGAACCAGATCAGGTCAGGGCCCTTGATCTGATTTCCATCAACCCCCATAGCCAGGCATTCTGATCTGTCACTGTTCACCAACTCCCAGACAATCAGGGCATGGAGCATCTTGGGCCAAACACCCAGGATCTGGACACCACTGAAGGAGGAGGAAGTTGCTAGAATCACAGAAACCAACGAAGGATCACAGAACATAGATGACAACATGTTTGTAGATGGCACCACAAGCGAGAACCACTTTTAAATGTTTGTGCATTTGGCGGCCAGCACCATTGGGGGAGGATGAAGAGAGAATATGGGAGGGGTGCATGACCCAACTGGTTGTCTAACCTCTGCTAATGTGATTTTTGAGCACTGCTGTAATATGGAGATCTTGGTGGGTCTTTTAGTTACAACTATGTGCTTCTGGTAGTTACAACTATGTGCTTCATTTATTATGGGATAAACTTCCTTCCATCATGCATTGGGTGATGGAAGAGTCATCATTACACATCTGGCAATACGCTAATGGAATTGAATACAGTAAACCAATAGAAACTAAGAAGCATAAGTGAAGCAGCATGCAGCTACCCACACTGCAATTTAACCATAACATTCAGGCAGAGCTAAAATGGAGGATTGCAAATGATTTTGTATCTGATAGAACCTCCTACTCTAATCCAGGTCTGGTGGAACACAGACCAGACACAATCCAATCCCTGTTCCACTGAAGATCCAATTCTGCCCACATTTTCCAAGTGCAGAACCATCTTGAGCATGCAAACTAGAATTTTTGTTTGCTTGCTTGGTTTTTGCACATATGCGTTTCCCCACCCCCAGCATTGGAACAACGCACAGAGATCCACAACACTAACAAGTTCGTTGCAGATCTTTCTGTACAGTGTTCCAATTCCACAGAGAATCTCTATGGAGATGGCACGGCCAATTCCTTCAGCCCTACATTCAGATCAACAACTTACCCCCGTAACAAACATTGCCACCTTTAAACAATGCAAGTTACCAAGTTTAAATTGCATCTGAAAACCAACTTCTAAATCAGATTACTCATCACCATACTGGAATACTAAATCACTATCAAGATTACTACTGGTAGTTGGGACCATCAGCTCCTCTTACAATAGCACCCAGATTTAATTTTTAAAATTTTTTTGTGTCTCATCCTAAAATTTAATTAAAAATTGTAACCTCAAAAGGCAGAATGGGTGCATGCCATTACAATACCTTAACATCGGGGGTGGGGGGGTCATTTATGTACAAAACAGCATTGCACAATAATTTCCCAAGGTTAAGTACAACTTTACCAAACACTTTGCATTAAATATACCTGAAGTTCATAATCATGGTTCATTAAGTTGGGTGCTAATTTTAGAAACAGTAAAAAGATATTTTTTTTAGTTTTTCATTTTACAAATAGTGAGCATTTAAGGGTTTATAGATGTGTTTTATGGTGCTCTAAATGAAACTCATGACACAGCAGGACTAGTTTCCACAACTATAGATTTAGGCAAACCCTGGAGGGTGTCAAGTCAGAATTAATTGGTCATGATCTAAGATTCTCAGTTTTTCCTCATCTTTGTGGTGCATGGTACTCTCTCCATGCTGCACATGCATAGAGTCAAAGTCACAAGGATGGAAGGTACAAGTCAAAAAGTTTTATTCTTTAGTCTTAGGTCATAACAATGTTAATCTACAGGTAAGTTGAATATAGCATAAAAGACAAATAAAATATGTAAGCATCAAGCTTACACAAGTAATAATTAAAATAAATTAAGGGAAACAATCATTTAACTCCCAAACCTCCACCAACATACCCTTCTCAACCCCTAGAGAATGACAGCTACAGATCTCAAATTAAGGCATGACGTGGGAAAAAATATACCTGGGGCAAGACAGGCCGACATCCCCGTGCATATATCCAAACCTTGCCCTACCCGAAACCGGAAACAGCACATTAGACCCCTATAAACTAACAATCCCACAGGTCTACATACAATCGAGGGCTTAGGTATATTATTATTATTATTTATTATTATTAACAAACATTTATATAGCGCCAGCAGTGTACCTGGCACTTTACAAAGTAATAAAATAGACATGGTCCCTGCCCCTAGGGCTTACAATCTGAGAGACAGGAGCTGGGGGAGAGACAAGGGGTCTAACATTCATGAAGATGCGAGGGCTCAAGTGCACATACTTGGCTTGGTTACGATGAGAATGACAGCAGGCAGGTCCATGTTGCAAGGATAAGGGTAAACAGACCGTAGGTATAGGAATAGTGGCTCAGCAGGATAAAGAGTCAGACAGAGCAGAGCGAAAGAGGTGAGTTTTAAGGAGAGATTTGAAGGTATGACGGGAGGGGGCAAGGCGGATATGGACAGGGAGGGAGTTCCAGGCATGGGGGGCAGCAAGTGAGAAGGGACGAAGGCGCTTAGGGGGCAGGGAAGGCGTGGAAGGGTGAGAGAAGGGACAGAGGAGGAGTGAAGTGCATGGGCTGGAGTATGGAGGGTGATAAGTGCAGAGAGGTAGTTGGGAGCAAGGTTGTGAAGAGCTTTATAGGTGAAGACTAGGAGCTTGTACAGGATTCGTTCAGGAAGGGGAAGCCAGTGAAGCGAAGAGAGGAGGGGCTGTACATGGTAGTGTCAGGCACGCCACAAAAGATACAGGGTATAAATGACATCACATACTACGCTGTACGGGAATGCGGGAGGATAGCAAAAACCTTGCCCTTCCTGGGGCTTGCGGCAGCACACTTGACCCCTGCCAGATCAATAAATTTAACCCAGAGGCAAACACTTGATATTACCCAGGCCTTGGAAAACAAAAAAGAATGCTAAATGAGCCTGGCCCATGCTATACTTTTGTACTCATCCAGAGCCAGGGTCATTCACAGGAGGGCTAAAAGCCTGACGTATATGTAGGATGGTTAGGGATAGACCGGCAACTGCCCTGGATAAGTCCGAATCCACTGGACAAAGTAGCTTCTGGATCTCCAGTCCAGCTGAATCGCCACACCCGGCCCGTGCACCGAGATATCTATATCTAGGGCCAACAAATAAGGGACACCTAAGGAGGATGTGGTCAACGGTATCTACCTCTTCCAGATGACACAAGGGGCACAACCTCTGGGCCCATGGGGTCCTCTTATAGCGGCCATCTACTACAGCCGATGGAAATGTATTGGACCTCATCTTGAAAAAAGCCATCCGTTTGTCTGCATCAGGCCATGAGAAAAGATAATGGTCCCCCGAAGCCAAAGGCTTATAAAATCCATACGCTGGAACCACCTTTTGAGCAAATAGGAGCGCACCCTCTGATTGCACCATCTGATCTTGTACCCGCTTTTTGACCAGACTCCTGGTGGCAACCAGACCGATGCACTTAAAACTCTCAGGTGAAAACCCCAGGCGATAAACTTCCTTCTCCACCGCTTGGCTCCAGGTGGTCCCAACTCCTCCATCAATTGCCATGGTTAGAAGGGAATCCTTGCAGGGAGGAAAAAGCACCACTTTGGCCCAGAAGATGACCAGTGCCTGAACGGCATAGGCTCTAAGTAGAAGACACAAGGCCTCTGATCTCAAGACGACCTGCGGGGTCCCCCGGGAGGCACCCAGAATGGCCCGTAGAAACCGGTTCTGAATACTTTCTAGATGTAGAATGAAAGATAGCCTTCATACTGGAAAAGCATAAAGGAGCTGACTAATGACTTTTGCCCTAAAGAGGCGGAGAGCTGGTAGAACCAGTTTACCCCCCATGCCAAAGTAGAAACTAATAATTACTGTCAAGGTTTTCCTGGCCAGCTTCAGCACTGCCTCAAAGTGGTCCTTCCATCCCCCGTGGGAGGAAAAGATCACCCCCAAGTACTTAAACCATTGGACCTGCTCAATAAGGTTGGAACCGATTGCCCAATGGTGTAATTTCTGGGTCCCTCTAGATCCAACCACCAAAACCTTAGTCTTATCAAAGTTGATCCGCAGGAGCTCATTCTGACAGTAAGTCCCGAAAGCTTGCATTGAACGTTTCAACCCCACCGGTGTCTGAGAAATCAAAACGGTGTCGTCAGCATATAATAAAAGAGGGACTCGACGAGCACCAATTTTCGGAGCGTGCATGTTGATCTGATTCATGGCCTGCACCACGTCATTCAGGTACAAGTTAAAAAGGGCAGGGGCCAACAGACACCCCTGCCTTACCCCCGCTTGAACACGAACAGGCCCAGATACAGCACCACGTGAATTATAATGGACTCTCAGGGAATTCCCAGCATGAAGATGTATCAAAAGGAACAGTAGTCTGGGATCAATATCCATGGCTCTTAACTTCACCCACAAACGTTCCCTGCAGACCGAGTCAAAGGCCTTCTCCAGGTCGATAAAGCACAAATAGAGTTTCCTTCGAGCAGAAGTATACTTAGAGATCAAAGCCGCCAGAACAAATATATGGTCAGCTGTTGCACGACCTTTCTGAAAACTGGCTTGTTCTGGCTCGACAATACTGGATCCTTTGATTCAGGCTTGCACTTTATCCAACAGCAGTCTGGCATACAATTTAGCCACGATGCTGAGAAGGCTGATGGGCGGGTAATTCCCGGGGAGCTTGGGATCCCCCTTTTTAAAGATGGGAATAATAGTGCTAACCAACCAGGAGGAAGGGAAAGCACTGGTTTCATTTAGATGAGTAAATAGAGGCGCCAGCAAACAGGCCCACCATTCTGGGTTGCTTTTCAGCAGCTCAGGGAGATGTAATCAGGCCCCAGGGCTTTCCCAGCTTTAAGGCATACAATGAGCTCCACTACCTCCTCTGGGGTTACAGGTGGCCAGTGTTGGAACCCTTCCATGGGTAAAATATCTGGGGCAGAGTGAACCCCCCTTGGGCATGCATACAGGATGTCATAAAAATTCTGCCATACTACCGGATGTAAACTAACTTCCCTAGAGGGTCCTCCACTCCTCTGTGATGACCATATTAAGGCCCAAAATTGTTGAGAGTCCTTTGCATTGGCTGCTGAAATTAACTTAGACCACTGAACTCTTAAATAGCTGTTTTGCTTAAGGGTCAGAAGCTTCCGGTACTCTCTACGGAGCTCCGCCATCCTGATCCTAAGGTATTGACAAGGGTTGGCCTTGAGCTCCCTAATGGTTCGTCGAAGGGTAGATCTTGCCCTACGGCAATCCATATCGAACCAGGCGGGAGTGGAGCTGGAGGAAAAGGTTGTATTCGAGGTAGCGGTATTCCTCCGAGTAATTAAAGGGTACAACAAGGATAATAAATCCTCATACCATGCCACCTTATCCAAATCACGTGCCGTAACCAACTCACACAGGCTAAGCACTGGGGGCGAAACAATAAATGCATCCACCGCCTGTGCTTGAGTGTCAGACCACTTAACCCGCACAAGGGGGGAGACTTCCTCAACCCTTGCCGGCAGAAGGGGTTACATCCCTCCCAGCCATAGGGTCAACAATGGATAAAGCTATTGGTAAATGGCTAGACACAAACAGAGGGATAACCATCAATTTAGAAACCACAGACAAAAGATTTGGGGAGATAAGAAAAAGATCCAGGACACTAGATCCCTGAGGGGAATGGAAAGTAAAATTTCCCTCCAAGTCCTCCTCCAGCCGCCCATTAATAATGATAAGATCCAGTTCAGTCAACAATTTGTCCATCTGGGTCTTCCTTTGACCCGCTACTTGATCCCTAGAATGGCGTATAGGGATATATATCGGATCTGCTGAGTCCTCCAAGGTGGGGACAACCTGCAATATCGCAAGGTTCCCAAGTCTAGAATTAAAATCACCCCCAAGGAGCAAGAGTGCAGCTGGGAACCTCACAGTGGCGGAGTGGACCTGTTCAGAAATAGAGTCCCAAATACCGGTGTCATAATACACAGATCGTTCGGGAGGAATGTATACAATTCCAATTACCATTTCATGTCCAGTTGAAAATATACAATGGAAAAGAATAAAATAAGCTTTAATAAAACTAATACTCTGGACTTGAACAGATAACATAGAAGAAATAAACAAAGCAAGACCTCCGCTAGGGCGGCCATGGAAGTCTGAGGGAACCGCTTCCAGTCAATAAGTATCGTAGCCCCTCCAGGTTCTCTGAGCAGGAGGCTCTGTCAATCAAGTTTCTTGGATTAACAACAAATCGTGAGAGATCAGGAAGGTACATCAAGGGTCATCTAGTACAGCCTCTGCACCACTGCAGGATCTGTCACACCCCAACCATCCACACAGAGAAATTCCACCAATAGCTACAAGTAGAGATGGAGACCAGCCAGACAAAACCAATGCCTAAAACAGGAAATAATTTTAGAAACGTGCATGTCATCTTGGTGTAAGCAGACATGCAGGCGGAGCAGCAGCTCCCCATCCTGGGGCAGGCACGTTTGGTCAGTGACCCTCCCCGACCTGACATAGCCAGGTCAGGGAGGGGCACTGATCAAACGTGTCCACCTCCGAAGAGCTGTCCCACCACCCACACACCCCAGGTAGGATGGGAAACTAATCAAATGTGTGGACAGCCCCACCTGCACTCTCCTCCAAGCACCCTGCCCCCTCCACCATGATGGACAGCCAAGGCAACCAGTCATGGTGCTCAGCCACAGCATCCCCTGCCCCAAGACAGGTATGGCAGGGCTGAACAGATGTGCTAGTTCGTGTTGGTCTGTGTGCGTTGTCCTTAACCCAGGCTGTGACCTTGGAGATTTTCCAAGGACACAGCCCTACCCGCCCCGGGACAGTCCCAGGCTAAGAGCTAGAAGCGCTTAAACAGACGGCATGGTGGATCCTGAGCCAAAGCGTGTCACCGTCACATCTCTTTTTACCCTTGGTTCCTCAGTGCACTTTAGTTTCATATAACATACCTATTAGCCCACATTTATTTATTTGGCCACAAAAGTAAACATGAAACAAGCTCTTTATTTCATCAGACACAGCCCACCCCCCAGTGTCTTGTATACCCAGAACAAAGATCTCTCCCACCCACATTCACCAGGGTAGCAGTTTTATGTTCTCCTTAGAACACCTACTGCACACCCTCACCACTAAAGAACTGGATCTGCAAAATGCTTCACAACACAGCAACTTGAAAAATGCCCTGAGTATGTGGGGTATGGTGTGCTTGCTCGCTCTCCCTAGTACATCACACTATCCAATGCTATTTATTACTGATTCTCAAACCATTAATCTTTCTAACTGCCAAATAAAGCATTCCCTCTGGACCCCCCACCTGCATTTTACCATGTTACTATTTTACTCATGCGTTGGCAGATTATCTGGCCCGTACAAATGTGATATAGGAAATCCAGGGCTGTAAAAATTATAATTTACTAGCCAGGCAGAGAGAGACTATTTTCAAGGCTGGGGCTTGCAGTGGAGACATGGAAAGAAAATGGTTATCAAATAATCCCACAGCAGCAGTATTGAATGAGGCCTTTTATATGCTTTCACAGATCTTTCCTTAGGGCTGGAAAAAGCCACTTGCCAGCTCAAAAAGTGTATTCGTCAGAAGCAAGCAGGCAAATGGATTTTTACAGCCCTGGGAAAAAGTCCATAAAGTATATCAAAGGCCTCGTTCTAAACTGTACAGCTTTGGGGTTATTTGTTAAACAATTTCCTTGAGTGATGAAACAATTTATTTTTACATCAAGTGTTAAGTCATGTACATTATAACTTTTGCCTCCTTTGTTTTGTGTTAGGAAAAGTACTGAAGAGACAACAACAAAGTAACTTCTTCCAGGTCAGTAAGCTGTACTTTAAATATTCGTCAAATGGCAGATCTTGGGCAGAATGTAAAGGCATGAAAGAATACAAACAAGATTCACAGCACACAGGGCACTGAGCCTACTCAATTATGTATTATCTGTGTGCATATCAAACATCTGATAAACTGGATGCAACTGGGAAGAGGACATGGTGTGAGGGGTGGCAAAACTGAGAATTTGTGTCACGTGGTCTGAACTCTGAGAAGCACATGAATGGGACCCTTGCTCAAAAGTCTTACCACAGTAAGTTATAAACATTCTTTCAAATGTTATTTGGTTCCATCTATTTCATAAGATATTAGATAGTATGATAGGTCTCACCAGAAATATAAAAAGTACTTTAAGACAGAACAATGTTAAAAAACACCTCACCAACTCGTGTGTCATTCGGAAAATAGAATTAAATCTCCCCCATAATTGCAGATATACTCTATACATAGAAAAAAACAATCTATTTTTAAAAAGTTTTTGTCTTGTCAATACTTTTCTGCCTTTAAGATCTCATGATTTTAAAGATGATCTCATGATTTTAAAGACAACACTTTGGGGGGAAAATAGAAGTAGTGATTTCCTCCTGCTTTAAGTTGACAACAAGAACGGGATGTTCCATCTTAGAGAAGGATCTGCGTGCCTCCCTATGTCATCTGATCTGTGGCCCAGACATTTCCCCAAAACAAAAGTGACAAGACTTCCCAAAATCACAAGATAAGCTTCATCACAAGGCAAATGTCCTTCCTTAACTTAATCAATACAAGATGCTGAAATCTCCTAAACAGGTTCCCCAACCTTAATAAATATTTTTTCCCTTAAGCTCATGATTTTGAAACTCTTGATCTGCGAATTACAGTAGGAGTTATTTCCAAATTGCTATTGCTGTTTCTTCCATTCCTTCCAAAGGGCAATCTGTTATTAATTTCAATATGTATCCAACTTCAAGTTCATATTAAACATTTACATAGCACTGTCCCCAGCTTCAGTGTTGCCCCTGAACTGAAGAAGAGGTCTGGGGCAGAATGACCAAGGCAAAGTGTGGGTGCTTGCAGCCCAAGCTGGAAGTGAGCACAATATGCAAGACCGCACAACATCTTTACTGTTTACATGGCACAGAAATTAAGGCTGTTCTGTTATCCTGAACTCATATAAAAGCTGCCCCTTGACCCATTCCTGTTTTCTAGCTTCGGTGTTGCTGCCAACCTGGAAAGGCAGAAGGATTTCATTGGGAATGAAAGAAGACCAAGGCTAAGTGTAGATGTATGGACTGTAAGTTGTAAGGGAGAACAATCCTAGAATCTTACAGTTGAAAGTGACCTCAGAGATCATCTAGTCCAACCCTGTTCAATGTAGGAAATCCACAGCTACAGCATCCCTGACAAATGGCTGTCCAGCCTCTGTTTGAAAGCCTCCAGCAAAGGAGAGCCCACACACCACTGCCCTAGGCGGTCTGTTCCACTGTCGAACAACTCTTACCATTAGAAAGTTCTTCCTAATGTTTAGCTGAAATCTGCTTTCTTGTAATTTGAGCCCATTGGTTCTAGTCCTGCCCTCAGGAGCAACAGACAACAAAGCCTACACCATCTTCACTGCTTTTTTTTTGCTGCTTTCATGGTGCGAGAGTTAAGGCCATGGCCGTAACTTGCAATATCCATGCGTTTTGAAGCAGGGCTAAAACTTGCAAGGACCTTACGTAACTCCTTCCTTAAATGGAAAGGTTTTAGATTATGGAATTATTTAGTAGAGTGACCACAATCCAAGACTGTAAAGTCAGCAGAGTTTACTAGTCCCAAAGTTTATGAATTTCAGGCTATTTTTATGCTGCTAATAGATCATGGAAACTTTAATCATTAAACTGTAATTAGCTTTTGGAAATGGAGAAAACACCTGCCATTTCAAGGAACAGAATCTTGAAATCTAATCAATCACTTAGACAAGAAAATTAAATGCAAGCTACATATATCTGCATAATGAATGATGGGATTAAATCAAATTGAAATTTGAAACCAATACCAAGGCATTTATATTAGCCACTTCTACCTAGAAAACTACACATGATATTGGCAATTTATTAGACAAAGCGTTAAATGTTTTTCTTTAAGGTTAGTGCGTAATAGGTATTCAGTTGCATGGAACAAAATGCTGAAAATACAATGGGATTCACTATGTAAGCCAAATTGATAAATAATACTAGGAGGCAAAATTAAAATAGGTATGTACTTCCACACAACTAGTAGGCTCATACTTGCAATAAAGCTCTTCAATTGTATATCAGCAATAAATACACACCACCTAAAAGTGACCACCACACCATGAAAATTCCTTGTAAGATACAAATCAGGACTAATAGGCATATGTTCGCTTAAAAGCAAGTGACCAGATAAAGTAGTAATTATTCAACTTAATCATGCGGAAAACATTTTAATTACACATGGATTTTTTTTATAGAGGTGCAATTGTGCCTCTATTACTTAAGGCGAGACGCAGTTCTCGTTCAATCTCTGTCTAGCTCTAACATGGAACTATTGATTCACTGCAGTTCCGGGTTACAACTAAAAACTTTTGCAGGGGATTAATTCTTTATTTTGGGGTCTTTAGTAAAACTAAATAGAATAGAAAATTAAAGTTCATTATCAAGCAATCGCTGGTGAATTTTGGGATGGAATGCTGGTGTTAACAAGAAGTTAGAGAAAAGAAACGATCCCGTTAAAACAAAAACTGAATAAATCCTTAAGTTGCGCATGCACATTTCCTCTCTTACAGTTGTGAACACATCTCTGGTATTGGCTGACAAAGGGCCTGGAGCACATCCGCACGCAGACCTGCCTCTTGTATTTGCTAAGGAAGGATGACTGCAGATGGGGGTAGGAATGGCTGGCAGGGGGGGCAGGGCAGCTATGGATGTTAGAGATTGATAACATAACGTCACACACATTGTTTATACAATGTGGTTTAGCAATTTTAACACTTCCACCACCCCTATAGAAGGCGGGGGACAGCTCAGATCTTGGGGGGGGGGTGCACGAGGCCCAGGTTGAATGTGGGTGGAGGACAGATCGGGCCCAGAACCAGCTTCCTGAACAGGTCAGCCTGCTGCTTCAGGACTCAGCACTGCAGGGCACAAGGCCAGTGCCCCGGTGCCATGCAAGAGCAGCCAAAATGCGAAAGGGGTGCCTCCTGCCGAGCCCGAGGGCAGGAACCAGGTGTGGTGCCGGCACTGGGCTGCGCCCCCGGCTCACCTCTCACTCTGGTCAGTGGTTGAGGCCGCTGGGAGGTGGGGATCAGCTGCGCTGCTGCACACCCACCCCTTCTCTAGCTGGCTGGCTGGGGATGTCTTAGCCGCCCCCAGGTCAATGAACTCGCTTTTATGGCAGGCTGGACGGCTGCTCCCCTAGACTCAGTCCAGTGCTGCTGCTGCTGATCATCTCAGGAGAGAAAGGGGACAGACCAGCAGCATCATGAGGGAATCACCGAGCTAGTCTGGAGGCGAAGCAGCAGCCGGGGAAGAGGGAGAAAGAGCCACTTTGCAATTGGGTGCCTCCCACCGCCGCACACTTGCCAAGTTGTCACAAAAGCTCGGACTTAGGTTGGGCGATGATTTTCCTTAATAGCAGCAGCAACCTTCCCTTTTTAGGGGAAGGTTATTGAGCGGATGGTGGCCTGGCAGTTATAGGGGCATCTGGACTGGGTCCGTTTTCTTGATCCCTTGCAATCTGATTTTCGCCCCAGGTTTGGCACGGAGACTGCACTTGTGGCCTTGGTCGATGACCTGCGCCATGAATTGGATCAGGGCAGATCATCTATTTTGATCTTATTGGATCAGTCAGCAGCGTTTGATACCATTGACGAAGAGATGTTGGTGGCGAGGCTGCGGGACCGGGCTGGGGTGAGCGGAATTGTTCTTGAATGGTTCTGCTTATTCCTGGCAGGGAGAGCTCAACGAGTGGTTCTTAGGGAATGTACATCGTCTCCCTGGAATCTCATGTGTGGAGTCCCTCCTCCTGTTCAAAGTGTATATACAACCATTGGGTGAGGTCATGAGAGGGTTCGGCGTACAATGTCATCAGTACGCCGATGATACACAACTTTACCTCTCATTTTCTGGAGACCCAGGCCCGGCAGGCTCGGTACTTACCCGGTGCCTGGCAGCTGTGGGGGACTGGATGAGGACGAGCCATCTGGCTGAATCCTGACAAGACGGAGGTGATGTTGGTGGGTAGGGCGGGGGTGGTGGTGGCGGCTCCTGTCATTGGCAAGGTCTGCCCCCCCCCCCCCGGCCGCTCAGGTCCGTAGTCTGGGGGTGCTCCTCGACCCACAGCTCTGCCTGGATTGTCAGGTGGAGGTTGTGGTGAGTGGAGCATTTCGCCAATTACATCTGGTGCGACGGCTGCGGCCGTATGTCTCGAACTCAGATCTGGCCACCATCATCCATGCTTTATTCCCTCACGATTGGACTACTGCAACACGCTCTACGTGGGGCTACCCTTGGTGACGGTCCGGAGGTTGCAGCTGGTGCAGAATGCGGCGGCCCGCCTCCTAACGAGGGCGGGTCACCGCAAGCACATTACACCGGTGCTCCGGACTCTGCACTGGCTGCCTATTGTCTTCCAGGTCCAATCCAAGGTGCTGGTTATGACTTATAAAGCCCTAAATGGCTTGGGTCCCTGTGTACCTGCGAGACCGCCTCAAGCCTCGGGTCATTTCGCGGTCTTTGTGGTCGGCCGGGGGCACCCAACTCGAAGTTCCCCGGATATACTGGGTGACGACGGCGGGGAGGGCGTTCTCGGTAACCACACCTCGGCTGTGGAATTTTCTCCCTTTAGAGACCCATCTGTCCCCTGGCCTCCCCTCTTTCCGCAGATGTTGTAAGACCTGGTTGTTCCGCCGGGTCTTCAGGGAGGGTGGTGGGTATGGGGTTTTATTGTCAGCTGTTATTTTATATATTGTAGTTATAATTATTTTATTATGATGATTTTATTGTTGTGGTTTTATGCTGTTCGCCGGCCCAAGCTGCCAAATTACGGGAGGGTGCAGGATAGAAATATTTTGTAAATAAATTTGTAAATAAACCTGTTGCTGTTTTAGGTTGTTTTTAATTGTAGCTTTATTGCTATGTTTTAATAGGATTTAAAATGTTGTTAGCCGCCCCGAGATGCCTGAGGCAGGATGGGGCGACATGTACATTTTAATATAAACCTGCATGCAGGAGCAGCAGGACTCCCTATAGGAAGCAGGTAAGACCAGAGAAGCACTTTGGTGGGAAGAGAAGGGAGAGAAGAGGGATGGTGACTTGTGCGAGTTGTAACTTGCCACTGGGTATCAGCCGAGCCCTTCCCAAGTGAAAAGCACCCACCCCATGTCAGGCTGTTATCTTGTTTGCTGCCCTAAAGAGAAAAGCTCTGGTGTAGGTATGCAGGTTTGATTGTGTGACCTTAGCAGAAGAGGTGTGTGTAGCTCAAGGAGGATCTGCCTTACCCTCTGCTGAGCTTTGCAACAAGTTCAAAAAGGATTGGAGTTGCAACATACAGTGAAAATCGAAACTTCAGGCTACACACTTATTTCTGATAAAGACCATTTAGAGAAACTCCCAAATCCTCTGCTGTCTCTGCTGAGCTTTAGACCTCCACCCCAACCTACCAGCAGTAGAGGAAAATCCTGGGGTATTTTATGAGCAGGCAAATCATATTTATAAGCCTTCACTTAGGTAAAACTGTACCAAACCGGGTTTTTTAGCTCTGAACAGCTCTAACTTAAGCTACCTAAGTTAGCGCAGATCAGAGTGCTCCCCTGCTTTGCAGCTCCATTCTTGTACACATCGCTGATCGGGTATGCGGGGGGGGGGGGGAAAGCAGTGCTCCCGTTGGTTGCTATCACTATCAAAGGCAAGTGACAGGGCTGCGGTTGGGGAATGCTGTGGAGAGCTGTGGCAGTAGGGGTCTGACCAGGAGGTGAGAGCACTGGGGGTGTATGAAGTGACCACAATATGGAGTGGGGAGTTATGGTTTGGAAGACGTCAGGTTCTCCAAGTCGCCTGGATCCCGTGTCCACTCCCCTCACTTGTTGTTCATCTCCCCACAGAGTGCCTTGGGGAGGTGCTTAGGATCTGGCTGGCATATAAGTTGTCCTGGTATGCAGCTGGCGCAGGGGCAGTTAAGGATTGGGGGAGTTAAGAGCTGTGGGGAGGTTAGAGCTGGAGTGGGGGGGCGGGTGAACTGAGTGTGTGAATGTGACAGGTGTCAGTGAGTGAGTGAGTGTGCGAGCGTGCGTCAGTGTCAGAGAGGCGTGAGTGAATGTCAGAAAGTGTGAGTGAAAGGAGCATGTGTGTGAGAGAGCAGGGCGAGTGTGGAAGTATGCGTGAGAGGGTGCTGAGTGTTTGTGTTAAAGGGGTGTGTGTGAGGGGGAGAGTTAGAGAGAGGGGAGTGCAAGAAAGAGGGGAGTGTGCAAGTCTTGAGTGTGTGACAGTGTGTCTATGCGTGATGGAGGAGTGCGAGAGTCTGCATGTTAGAGAGGGAGAGAAAGTAGCGAGTATGTGTAGGGCATGAAATTTCAGATCAAATTCCAGGAAGCAAAATACAAAGATTCAGTTGCCAGACAGAATGTAACAAATTCAAAAACCTAATTAAATTGCAACATCTAAAAACCTTCACTTTAAAATTCATAGTTAAGACGAATTAGTGAAAAACAACAATTTCACTACTCTATCACCTAAAAATGTTATTAAATACATCCTTTTAAATTACATCAATAGTACTCAATCTCATACCTTTCATTAATAACGCTATATCAATGTCTTATCATAACTCTCATTCTTCCTTAAATACCATCATTATAACAAAAAATTCCCACCACTTCACCATCTCTACTGATTAATAAATTCATTTTCATTTAAATGCCTTAACGAGTTAACATAGTAAGTAAAATTTTATTTGCGTGACCATAGGCCATTGCACTTTTTAAAAACACAACCAAGATATCACTACAGTATACATATTTTATCATGACTGTGAATATACAATTCCCAAGTTATTGTACAATAAATACCCCCTTCCACTGGACTTTTAAAACAGGCCTTAGCCTTTATGCTCTACGAGATCGCTTTCTCCTTTCCTCCCTTCTTGCTCCTAGCTTATCTGTTTCTCCTATTCATTTTTGTGATTTACATTCTTATTATTACTTGTTTTAGTATTTTATTTCTTTTTATTATTCTTGTTGTGTGCCATTCGAGACTTCCTCCTCCTCCAGGGACCTTGATTTTATAAATCGATTTCTAATAGCAAAAGCCTGTAATAGAAATTTTATGGTGGCCAACATATGTCTTGGGACATTTAGGGCATGCCATAGAAGATTTAAATCCGTCCTTCCCTACTTCAACAGGGGGGTAAGGTATTTGTACGAGCTGCATCGTACATGTGACAGTTAAAGAATATATGCTGGACCGTCTCCACCTCTGCTGCATCAAAAGGGCACAACCTATCCTCAAATTTTGCCCCCGTTAAACGACCCTGCAACACATTCGTAGGTAAAGCGGGCACACATCATAAGGTATTTTCCTTGTGCTGTCACCTTTGCTATCAAATAAGGGGCAATCACCCTCAACACGGGTATATATCCCATATACTCTCTTAAGTGCGTGGCCTGTCTCACTGTTGCTGTATCCATCTGTCTAGCAACATCCCTGAGCCTTGTCAATACCGTGGTTCGCGCAAGTCCCAAGGGCTGTTTATACAACTTCTCTACTTCAAGCCCCAAACGCTTCATGAATCTTGTCATAGACAAAGCCCAGCTATCCCTATACGCATCCTTAGCATAAAAGGTCAAAAGGCCCGAGCGAGCACCTTGAGCAATCTTTAGCCACATTTTAACTGCAGCTTCCCAACCATGCACATCCCAGCTTAATTGTCCCCCTTCTAAACGAAGTATAACATATTCCATTTCTGGATTTCCAAACCAAGTATACGATTTCAACACCAAAATTAACTTGTTTTGAATAAAAATGAATTTATTAATCAGTAGAGATGATGGGTATTTAAGGAAGAATGAGCGTTATGATGCTGAGAAGACACTGATATAGACAGTTGTCAATGAAAGTTACGAGATTGAGTACTACTGATGTAGTTGTAGTTGAAAGGGATGTATTATAAAAGTAACATTTTTTTAGGTGGTAGTGAAATTGTGGCTTTAGTTATTAATTTAAAAGTAAAGGCTTTTATTTGTTGGAATAATGTATTAACACCAAGATAAGAAAACCTAAGTAATTACAATTTAGGAGAAACACATTCCAGCTACACCAGACACAGGGCATTTACGGCTTCCATGCCATGTATAATTACTGTTTGAGAAGCCACTGGGACAACCACATTAATCAAAGACGACTCAAACCAGTATACTTTAAACATTAGCTATGTTGCTACTGTATACAGTAATTCCTTAATAGAAGCAGCAAATAAAGTCATGGTATTAGCAAAAAGAAGTGGACAGCACTTTGTTTTTATCAGGAAAATAAAAAATATCAGAACTGTTAAACAGATAAACTAAAAAACCTTTTAACAACTGCAGTTTTAAACTCTCAGATGTAGGGAAAACATTGCTTATCGTATCAATTAGGCTTTGCTACATGCACAGAGTATTCCTAATGACCCACTATATGCAATTTCTTTATTTTGAGTGGACAGCAGGCAAATCAGGAGCTACAGTTCTCTGTTAGAACTCAAGATCACAGTGTCATAGAAAACTGAAAAGTGGCAAATCCAAAAATGATATGAGGAAATACTTTCAACACAAGCTGGTGTTGCAATTTGACTGCAGAACTCATTGCCACAGGACATAGTTATTATTAGTTACTTTTAAAGCTTTTTGTTTAATAAAATGAACACTGTCTTCTACTGTGTGCAGATAAGATCTAAGATTTTTCATTGAGGATTTTCATGACCTTAGACTTTTTATCTGTGCTTGCATGGTACCTATTAATCTGCTTACCTACATGTACGCTGTCCTTTACTTCCAAGATATCTATATTTCAAAGCTCATTTATGCAATGTTGGGGGATGAAAAGCACTATGCAAATGCAACATTTTAGTCAGGTACTACAATGAAAACCTTTAGTTTCCAAGTACATAAATTCCTTTAGTTTCCAAGTCACATATCTCAAATAGGGCTGAAATGAGAATCCATTTTTTTCTTGCTAAAATCTTGCAAGAATAAAGATTACCAAGATCTTGGGACAATCTTGGTGACAGTTCAAGATCTCAGCAGTACACAGTAAATCATGGTAAGCAGTGAACTGACAAAAAAAATCTCAACCAAGAAAAGTGTTGAGAATCGGGGGTTTTCTCGATTGATTCTTGCTAAAAATGAGATGAGAACCATGATTCTTGGCGAGAATCAAGAAAATCAAAATTGAGTTTCAGCCCTAATCTCAAATGACTTGAGAAAAAGAAAGCTAAGGACTGACATAACAAGAGAACACTAAATCCAGTTCTTACATATCACGTTACAGGCCTTGGATAAGAGATCCACTTTCTGCACATAGCTTATGGAAAAGTTACCTGAGAGAATATTCTGTTGAGGCAATGTATACTTGAACCATGCCGATAGAAAAGCACAAGAATGTGGTTAAAATCCAACTTCCATCTCCAGTCTACTCTCAAGGAACAAACAATTCCATGCCAAATTAAACCAGTGGCTCAACTTGCTTTATATATGAAGTGGAGGAATCTCGTCATTGCCTCATGCTCCATTTTGGAATATTTATATTTATTTATACATACAGAAGTTTGTATCCCGCCTCACTCCTGCCTCTGGCAGCTCAGGGTGGCTAACTAAGAGCAAGACACACAATAAAATAAAATATGCAATAAAATACTACTAAAAGGTCTCTAAATCTAACACATTCCCCATTCCCCTAACCCCCTCCCACTACCCACCTTCCCCACCAAAAGCCTGGCAAAAAAGCCAGGTCTTACACTGGTGCTTGAAGGAAGGGAGATCCAGGGACAAATGGATTTCTGCTGGAAGGAGTTCCACAGTCACAGTGCCGCCACTGAGAACGCCCTTTCCAACATCGCCCCCCCACCGCACTCAGGGGGCTTCAAGAAGGGCGCCCCTGGCTGACCTCAGGGGGCGAGGCGGTCCCGCCGATAGGTTGGTCCCAGGCTGTTTAGGGTTTTATAGGTAAAAACCAACACCTTGAATTGGGCCTGGAAGACTATCGGCAGCCAGTGCAGCAAACAAAGCACAGGTGTTATATGCACCGCATCCCTGTGAGGAGACGGGTCACCACATTCTGCACAGGCTGCAGTCTCAGAACTGTCAACATGGGTAGCCCCACGTAGAGTGTGTTACAACAGTCCAGACTTGAGGTGATGAAGGCATGGTGTCCAGGTCCAAGTCCAAGACGTACAGCCGAAGCCGCTGTACCAGATGTAACTGGCAAAAGGTGCTCCTTGCCACAGCTGCCACCTGGACATCCAGGAGGAACTGCGAATTGAGGAGCACCCCCAGACTATGAACTTGAGGAACCAGGGAAGGGCAAACCCCATTAATGATGGGAACCTCCAGCCCTCCACCCCAGCATCACCTCCATCTTGTCAGGATTTAGCTTCAGATAGCTCATCCTCATCCAGTTACTCCCAGCTGCCAAACTCTGGGTAAGCAACGAAACTGCGGGGACAGGGTCAGCTGAAAACGAGATATAGTTGGCTGCCATCAGCATATTGATGACATCGAACACCAAACCCTCTCACAACCTCCACTAGCGGCTGCATGTACACATTGAACAGGAAAGGGGACAGAATAGATCCCTGCAGGACACTGCATGTGAGGTCCCAGGGGGACAAAGAACAATTCCCCAGTAACACACGCTGAGTTTTCCCAGCCAGGAACGACCGGAACTATTCAAGCACGATTCCGTCCACCCCAGCACAGTTCACAAAACGAGCCACCAACATGGTATCAAAGGCAGCCAACAGATCTAACAGGACCAAAAGGGTCAAACAGTTCTGGTCTAACTCACAGCAGAGGTAGTCAACCAAGGCAGCTAACGCAGTCTTGATGCCATAACCTGGATAAAAGCCAGACTGTGAGGGATCTAGAAACCTGATCCGATCCAGATGAGCCTGGAGCTGCCAAGCCACCCCCCCCCCCCCATTCAATAAGGTCTCTAACCTTTTTAGGGAAGGTTACAGACCGGCCAATAACTGGCCAGGGAGTCAATGTAAAGAGATGGTTTCTTGAGCAGGGGGCACACTACAGCCTCTTTGAGGCACCCAGGAACCCTGCCCTCCCAGAGGGAGACACTGACTACCCCAGCCAGCAATGGCCTTAATGTCTCCCGGCTGGCCTTGACCAGCCAGGATGGCCACAAATCTAATTCGCAAGATGTGGCTGACTGACTCCAGGACATCCCGTCATCGGTGGACCATACAGATAGGAACTGATCCCACAAAACAGGACAAGGCGGGGCCTTTATTACCTCTGGTTCACCTACTGTATCAAATGCTGCATCAAAGCAGTGGTGAATGCAAGCTATTTTGTCTGTGAAATAAGTCAATGAACTTGTCACAGCAAGTGTTGGTAGACTCCAGTTCCAGGTGACAACAGGCTGGGCTGACCAGCCCCTTCACCAACCGGAAAAGCTCAGCTGGACGACACTTCGCAGACACTATGAGGGTAGGAAAGAAAGCCTTCTTTGCTGCCCGCACAGCCACAGCATAGGCTTTCAAACTAGCTCTATGCTACAATCTGTCATCTTCAGTACGGGTCTGACACCGCCACTACTCTTACTGCCACCCTTCGGCTGACGCAGATCCTCTGTAAGCCATGGGGACCTGCGCCACTGATGCGCCAGGAATGGACACCTAGGAGCCAACTGATCGATGGTCTCAGTCAGCTGTCAAGATTGGAGGATAAATTATAAAGTAATAAAGATAACTGATTGACTGCCCAGTAGTCCATCTCAGAGGGCTTGTTCTCATGACTGTACTCTAGTATACAGACAAATAATCTGGCCCAGTTATGGCAGTTCTTGTGTTCTTCATTTTCATTATGATGGAGCAGCAGCAACAGTCGCTCCATAGTTAAGGTCAGAGTGCACTCTCCATTATAAAGCCTGAATGTTCTATTGCTTATAAAATTGGCACCAATTATCCTATGTGTCTGGAATTTGGCACAGAGGACCACTAGTGTGTGGGGTACCACCTGTCCAAATTACATGTAATTGGATGAAAGCAAAAAAAAATTATAGCAATTGAAATGTGCAGACTAGAAAACATTTTTACTTCTGGGTTTAAGAGCTTTTTTGTTATCACTCAGTACTTAACGCTAAAAGATTGCATCAGTGTTTGGTATTTCCCTAGTTATTCCCACTTTTGAATGTTAAAAAGTGATGCCATGGTTTTTAAGATCCAAAAACCACTTAAGTCTATGGGAAAGGCCATAACACCATGCCTGCGCAGTAAAAAAAACAGCAGAAGGCAGCAAGTGCCAAAGGAAGGGAGCAGATGGCCCCGCCCCACTGGCAACTCTGCACAGGCTTGTTAGAGTGGGGGAGGAAAAACCCATACTGTTCCCTGCCCAGCTTTCTTACTTTGTCTGTGGCTGGCAGCTGTCTCTGTGGGGTAAGCTTTCTCAACCTCAAATTTTTCAGGAGTGGGAGGGGGGAAAGCAGGAGAGAGGAGGTAGACTAGTAGAAGTCAGCACCCAATAGAATGCTGAAAAGCTGTATTAAGCCCACCTCCTCCCTTCAGCTTTCCCCCCTCCCATCTGGAAGTCCTTTCCAGAAGGGAGGCAGAGAGCAAGATGGAGGGGACAGATCTTGAGCATTCTATTGGCTAGCAAGAGTCTGAACACCCAATAAAACACAAACGCTGTGCTGAGCCCGCTTCTTTTAGCTCCCCTCTCCCATCTGGAAATAGGGAGGGGTACTGTAATTGATTTACACGTTTCCCCATGTGATTATCTTTTGGGGGGTTAGAAACAGATGGGGGGGGGGGAACAGAAGCCTTGGTTTTACCAATGCTGTTTCTAAAGAATGTGAGAGCTGTGGTTTTCAAGGGCGGGCGCGCATCTAAACGCTACCCGTGCAATGTTTTCAACAGTGGATTATTATTTGGGATCTAGACACTCCACTAAAAACCTGGGCTGCGATCCACAAGCTTCCTACTCCTGATGGGAGGCTACTGGATAACTGCCCCAGTGTTTTCATCCCCCTGTGGTCTAGATGCATTGAGAGGCATCGCCGCAGATGGTGGGGAGCGCAATCAGGGATCCGGGGAGGGAGTAATGGATGGGGTGTCTGGGGGGTGGGGGGGGGGAAGGATAGATGAGGGGGAGTGCGTCAGGGATCCAGGGGAAGAGAGGGATGGATGGGGTGAGCATATCTGGGAGATGGAGGGACAGGGTGAGTATGTCACAGATCTGGGAGATAGAGAGATGGTTGGTAGAGTGCCAGGGATCAGGGGAGGGAGGGATAGGGAAAGTGTATCAGGGATCCTGAGGTGAGAGGCATGGATGGGGTGTGTGTGGCTGGGATCTGGGAGTGAGGGATGGATGGAGTGCAGCGCAACTAGGGGAAAAGATGAGAGGAGGGAGGCAGCTGTGGCTGATGGAGGAAGTGTGTCAGGAGAAGGGGAGAGCTAGTCTGTGCCTTGAAGCTGGGCTCCCTTCCACTCTCCTGCTTGGTGTTCACAGAGCCCGTCCCCAAGCAACCTGCTGACACCTCAGGAGTGAGCTTCTAGACTCCGGAGGAGAAACTCCTCACTCCTCCTATTCCCAGTAGCTCTGTGCAGGGGATTTCGTAGGTAGCCATGGAGAGTTGCCATCACCTCCTCCTTCCTGCCCAGGTTTTCCTCTGCACTCGGTCTTTCTCCATCCTCCTGTCTCTCCACAGCACTCGGCCTCAGACTGCTCTGGCCCCATCCTGGGGCTAAGTGCGGGGTAAAAGCCAGGTGGGAAGGGGGAGGCGGCGGCAGCTTCCCACACCTACCTGTCAGCTCCCCTGCGCTGCTGTAGATAGGAAGGATCTCTCATGGGGATTCCAGAAGATCACTTGCTGTGCTGACTTGGAGCCCTGAGGCTAGCTACCACAGGGACAGAGGAATCATTTGTGGCAACACATCCCCCGGGACAAATGTCCTGCCTTATGGCAACTATGCCCCTACCGTGGGCTGTATTTTTTGTGGGCTAGTTCATGCAGAGGATATTTTCTTTGCAAATAGGAGGCGATTTCTCTCTATCCCCATCTTGCAAATAGTTTATCTCTTGACTGGATAATGCATCGGGCATCTTCTTGAACATCCACTATAGTACAGGTCAAGTTAATTTCCTATAGTTATTACTATATCCACAGCATTAATTTGTGTTCCATGTTTAGGAGTGGCTTAGTAGGAAGATGTAGATCCTCCAATCTCTTAAGCACTGACCCCAACATAACACACTTTTCTGCCTTTAAAATCTCATGATTTTCAAGACTCGTAACCCTTTGGATAAGTAGTCACTTTCCCCTGCTCTAATTTGGCAATGAGAACAGGGTGTTCATCTTAGAGAAGGATCTGCATGCCTCCCCTTGTCATTTGACCTGGGCCCCAGAAGTTTCCCAAAAATCACAGGTCTCAAGCCTTTCCAAAAAAAAAAAATCACAAGATGAGCTTCAGAATCATGAAATTTTTATGGGGGAAATGTCCTTTCCTAACTTAAACAATACAAAACCGTGAAATCTCCTAAACACTTCACCTAAGCTTAATGCTTTTCCCACTTAACAATCTCATGTTTTTTAAGCTGATCTTGTGATTTTAAAAAGGACACACATGAACACACAGAGCATAGATCCTCATGTTTAATTTAGCATAATGGTTATGCTGCTCATCATTCTACCAGCAGGATGAATTTTCTCCATTGCACTGTACTAGTCAAAACACTGGGAAATTCAGTTTTCTGTGCCTGTATAATTCTTTAGCAGAGATCAAATATTGTATAGTAGTTACCAAGATGATCTGCAGGCTTGTATTTTTATTTTATTTTTTTGGTCCTGTCAGTTTATTCTCCATGAAGGAAGGAGTCTGATTTGATTCCTCATACTTTCTAAAATCTAATCAATGCATGCCGCCAGGCTTGTGCACAGCTTTGCAATCCCTCTCCTCCCCCGAGCACAGCTTTGCAACCCACATGAGCGCTCTTCACTTCAGGAGGTGAAGGATTTGTTATTGCTTTCCATACTCCAGGGGAAGCCACATTTCAATACATGGGAAGCCATTGAAAATCAGAAATTTTACTGCTACACTACTAAACATTCTACCAGGCCAGCAGGAGGAATTTCATGTATTGCACATTTTTTCTGTATTGCAAATTCTCTCAAAAAAGAGAAAATTCCATAATCAAAAAGCCTTTCGGTTTAGGGAAGGAGTTAAGACTCTTGCAAATTCAGTCCTGCTGCAAAAAGCATGGAAATTGCAAGTTAAAGTCAGTCTTAACTCTCGCACCACAAAAGCAGCAAAGACAATGTACGCTGTCAAATTGGTTTTCCTTACAATTTAGGGTCCATACATCTACACCTAACCTTGGTCTTTCATTCCAAATCCTTTTCCCTTTCCAGGTTGGCAACAACACTGAAGCTAGCAAACCAGGAGTGGGTCAAGGGGCAGCTTTTATGTGGGCTCTACAGTTCAGAGGCAACACTGAAGCTGGGGAAGAGTGCTATATAAATGTTTAATATGAATTTGAAGTTGGGTACATATTGCCTTTTGGAAGGAATGGAGGGAACAGCAATAGCAATCCTATTGTAATATGCAGATCCCATTAACTGTCTGAAAGCACACAATGGAAATGCATCTTTGGTAGTGGGGTTAGGAGGGAATGCAATAATGAGGAAGGCACTAGGGAGAATGGGTGGAATGAGATGGATGCACAGGGACAGGGTGCCCTATCAAGGAACGGGGTGCAATGATAGGAGGAATGCTATGTCAAACAGATGAAATGACAAGTAACTGAAAGAAATAACTTATTAAGATGGATAGGATACCCTGAGGAGCATGCTTGTCATTCCACCCATGTCTCATAGCTGGCTCCCCGTTGTTCCAGTTCCTGTTGCCTGCCTCCCTCCCTGACTTACCTTTTCTCCAGTTTCTTTTTTTGTCATTCCACACATCCCCTTACTCTTGCTCTCTATCAGAGATATATCAGATTGTATTTCCCACATCTCTGTGAAAATTGGGGGGGAGAGGGGTAGTGTGTTGGGGGTCTGGGAGCCAGGACTCCTGAGCTCTTTGGCAGGGAGTGGGAGTTAGTGGGTTAGAAGCCACTTTCGCTTGCACACACACTGTCTCCCTCAGATTACATCATTTCCACATGTTTAGCAGTTAAGTGTCATGTGACCACTTGTAAATGTGCTTCCAGCTAGAGGTGTGTGCCACATAGGTTCCTACTCTGGCCAAAATTTTGGTTGTGATTCCCAGGCCCAGTACAGGCAGGCTTTTCTAAGTCTAAGCCTACGCTCTATAAGGGGCAGGATTACAAGGAGTACCATGATGTCAAAATGCTTTGTAGGGTGCAGCATTCAGTGTCTATTACAAAGCATGAACATTTTGCTGCTTATAAAATTAACACCATTTATCCTATTTGTCTGAGGTTTGGAAGGGAGGGTCACTTCGGTGTGGAGTACAACCTGTCCCAACTTCACACAACTCATAAAAGAGATAAAGTTATAGCAGTTGAAAAGGCCAGTGAAGAAAATGTTTTTACTTCCATGTTTAAGATGGTTTTTTTGAGGGGTTTCAGTACTTAACCTGCAGAGGAAGAGGATTGGGGCTGAAAGACCAAAGTAAAGTGTGGGTGAATGGAGTCTAAGTAGGAAACAAGCACAGTATGAGAAGGCTGTACAATGTCTTTAACTGCTTACATGGCACAGACGTTAAGACTCATGTTCTCCTGAATCCATAATAAAAGCTGCCCTTTGACCCACTCCTGTTTTCTAGCTTCAGTGTTGCTGCCAACCTGGAAAGGGAAATGGATTTTGAATGAAAGACCAAGGCTAAGTGTAGGTGTATGGACACAAAGTTGTGAGGGAGAAAAATCTGATCATGTAAGTTGTCTTTGCTGCTTTCATGGTGTGTGAGTTAAGGCCATGGCCTTAACTTGCAGTTTCCATACTTTTTGAAGCAGGACTGAATTTGCAAGGGCCTTAACTCCTTCCTTAAACCAAAAGGTTTTTTGATTATGGAATATTCTAAGAATCTTAATTTCCTTGTTTTTGACTGTAAGAACTTCTTGAAATCTAGTGTTGCATTGACAGCTTATGATATAATTCCTCCATCAAGGATGTTGAACATAATTATACTGTGGCCACTATTATGGACTGGCTCTACTTTTTCAACCAAGAATAAGATAAGACCACCAGAAAAACTGTAACAAAGGGCAAATTAACAACATAAATCTAAGAAGTTGCTTGAAAGTACTCCTGAAGTTTTGTTGTAAATTTGATCTTGTATTTGCAAATTCACTAGAAGGATTTAAGTTATAGCATTTGAGCTCCCATGTGCTGAACCTATACATTTTCTGTTTATATTATTTATTGTTTATATTTTTATCCTGCCCATTATCTCAAGGCTCAGAGCAAGTTATAATGCATAGAACATCTATATCACACAAGATAAACCCAGATAAAAGTAAAAACAGGCAAAATCCCTTAACCTAAAACATCCTAACCCTACCCCCACCTGCCAAACACCTGGCCGAACAAGACGTTCTTACATTGCCTCCAGAAGTTGAGCAGACTTTGGCTTAGACGAATTTCCAAGGGAAAGGAGTTCCATAATTGTGAGACAGTCACCAAGAACGCCTCTCTGCATACCCTTGTTGTCCAAACCTGATGAGAAGATGGTACCCGCAAGAAGATGCTCTTGGCTGATCTCAGTGGCCGCAATTGGACATGAGAGGAGAAACAGTCTTTCAGATATTTGGGGTTCAGACCCTTCAGGGATTTATTGGTCAAAACAAGAACCTTGAATTGTGCCTGGAATGTCTATTGGCAGTCAGTGCAGACTCCAGAGCACCGGTGTAATGTGCTCCCATAGACCCACCCCCGAGAGAGGGATATTACCATATTCTGCACTAGCTGCAGCTTCTGAACAGTCATCAAGGGCTGCCCCAGATAGAGTGCATTGCAATAGCCTAGCCTCAAGTTTACAGAGGCATGGATGGTGGTGGCCAGGTCCAAGTCCGATAATAAAAAAAGCTGCAGCCTTCTGACCAGATCTAGTTGGTGAAAAGTGCTCCTGGCCACCGCCACAACCTTACGATCCAGATGCAACAACGTATCCAAGAGCACCCCAAGGCTACCTGAGTGACTGAAGGAGGTCGGACCCCAACAATGACAGATATCCCAACATGCCCTAGGTTACAAGGCCAGCCAGTCAATTATCACCACCTCAGTCTTGTCTGAATACAGCTTCAGTTGACGCATCCAGTCCCTCATGGCAGCCATGCACAGGGTAAGTATCAAGACTACAGGACCTGGGTCAGATGAGAGAGAGAGAATTGGGTGTCAATCAGCATACTGATGGCACCTCATTACAAACCTCCGAACAATCTTTCCCAGAGGTCTCAGATACACATTGAACAGGAGGGGAAGATGGAACCCTGTAGGACCACAACATGAAAGCTTCCAAAGGGACAATAAACCTCTGGAATCTGACAGGAACAAACAGAACTACTCAAGAGCAGTCCTGCAAACCTCTGCCAAGTCTCACAACTATGTCAACAATACCTTATTATCAACTGTATCAAAGGTGGTCAAAAGATTAACAAGGTCCAATTACCCATCAATTTCCAAGCATAGATCATCAACCGAGGTCAAAAGTGCAGTCTTAGTACCATGCCTAGGACAAATTCCTGACTGACAGGTCCAGGAATTTGATAACATCCAGATGCTACCGCCCATTCAATATCCTTCCCTCCTATAAAATGAAGATTAGAGACCGGCCAATAGCTGGCAGGTGAGCCCATGTCAAGAGATGGTTTCCTAAGCAGGGGCCAGATGACCTCAGATTTGAGCCCGTCCAGGACCCTTCTCTCCAAAAGGAAGCAAACCCCAGCCAGCAATGACCTGTGTTTCCTGACTAGCTTTCACAAGCCAGGATGGGCATGGACATAATTCACAACTCATCGCCCGCATTGCCCCAGGCACACCCCCTGCATCGGTGGATGACACCAACTGAAACTGATCCAAGTAAATTGGACAAGACTCAACCTCCCTAACCTCAAACTCTGACTCTGCACCCAAACTAGCAGTTCCCAAGTCGAGCTAAATACGTAAGAATGTAAGTAGTGCCGTACTGGGTCAGACCAACTGTCCATCAAGTCCAGCATCCCATCTCCAACAGTGGCCAATCTCTTGAGAGAAGTACCCAACAGGTCACATTTCATTCCGTTATTCCAGCCCACAACAGTAAGAGGTTATGTCCCCAAAACCTACCTGGCTAATAGCCATTAATGGGTCATCCAAGAAATTATCCAGTCCCTTAAAGCAAGTTATACAAGCAACTTTGTTTGCAAAGTAGGTAGCAAATTTGCCATAGCAGGCATCTAATGACTCAAACTCTGGGTGGAGACAGCCAGAATTCAATAGTCCATTCACCACCTGGAAGTGCTCCACTGGACAGCACTTTGCAGACAGTACAGCACCACAGAAGAAAGCTCCCTTCGCTGCTGCCACAGCCAAGGCATGGTCCTTCAAAAACAGTCTATGCTGCAAACGACTTTGGTGCCATTCGAGTGCTACTTCTAAACTAAACTGCCTAAATGAGTCAGACCAATGTTCCATCTTAGCCCAGTATTGTCACAACCTGACACGGCAGCAGGGGTTTCAAATTCTGGTTCAAATCTGTCTCTTCCAGGGTCTCCAGCAGAGGCCATTTCGGTATGCTACCTGAGAGCCCTCCAAGCTCCCAGCAGAGGTCACCCCCAGGCGTGCTACCAGGGATCCTAAAGTGGCGATGCCGGGGATTGAACCTGGGACCTTATACATGCAAAGCACGTGCTCTTACCACTTGAGCTATGACCCCCTCCCCCTGCTCTAACTGCCTACCCTACTGCTTTAGCAGCCTCAGGTCATCTGTATACCTTACCACTTTGGGTAAGTATGTCCCCGGACTTTTTCTGAGGATGCAGGATGTACCAGCCACCTGCCCACCCCAGTGCGTAGTGAACATCTGGTGGTCGTTGGGCATACGAGCCACTGCATCGAATAGCAACAGTACCCAAATTGGGGTAAGGCTGTCCAAATTGTGGTACCATCTTGTGTGGTTCTACCCATCGTTTACACCCACTGGCTGTCCTTGGAAGGAGATGGGAACTGTTGCTCCAAGGGTGAGAGTTTGGAATGCAGCACCTAAGCTATTGCCTCCCCCCACCCCACCCCAACTTTCTCCTGCTGTTTAACACTGGCTGCCTATGGGTGAAAACAGACATGACGCTAACCACCCTTTAACCACCCTTGATGGTTATTTATGCATGTTGCAGGGCTGTATTGGTGCCCTATGCAGCCCTGAAACATGCATAAATGACCACCAAGGGTGGTTAGCGTCATGTCTGTTTTCACCCTATGGTAGCTGCCAAAGGCCGGTACTAAAGACCACTAGGTATTTGCAGCTGGACTACGTTTTGAATTGCAGTGGAGTCCATAAGGCATGAAAAAGGGAGAGAAGTGAAAATGCGAAACAGGATTGTGTTTGTCATTGAAATCCTGTTTAATCATTTTCTCAGACCACATATGTCTTAAATGACTGTCAAAAACATATACAAGCTTTAAAGCATTAGTACCATTTACTTCATTAGCTAAGATGCAGGTTGTCAGAACCTATATCAGATTTGAGAGTCAGTATTTACAAAATCCAATTTTAAGAAAAAATGTTGCTCGTTTCTATACTAGCTGAAGTTTAAGGGGTATTTAAATTCATGGCCAGGTTATATTGTCTTGCCGTAACAAAGGTGTGGAAAAACAAAGACCACCTTGCTTGGGCAGATACTTATCTTACAAGCTTTCACTGAACAAAACTTTTACAAAGGAGTTGGAGATCCTCAGATGGAAAGCACTCGAGAATGGCTTTCATCCGGATGCCACCATGTCTGCATAGTTCTCTGACACGACTACAGAAGTTTAAGGAACACTTCATTTGCGATTTTACAACCTAAACTAACTTTCTTCTGCTATACTGTTAGTTAGAATACCCTGGGGGAACATTCCTGCTCCACTAGCTTTGCAAATATAATCAAAGACTACTGAAATAAATAAAGCTTGTATGTTCCATGTTTTAGAGCTTTTAGCTGACAGGTCCCTTTGTAATTTTTTTCTGCAGACTTTTATCTTAATTTTGCTGGGAGACACAAGGCAAGATTGTGGTTGTTGCTGAAGGAAAGTTCTTATACTGTTTCACAGAGGATCACGTAGGTCTGGCATATGTTATTTGAAAAGGTTATTTAAGTAGGCTTAAAATAGCCTATTATACAACTTACCTCATGATGTAAACTACTGCAGTAGTTGCAGTAGGTGCCACTACACCAGGGCCCACAAGCATGGAGGACCCACACGGATGTAGAATGCATACACACACTGTAGTGGAATGCCACAAAAGAGGGGCCCATTCCCACATAGCTACGTCCCTGGCAGGGCACCACTTAGTTCTCCTGCCTAACTATTTCTACTGCTTTAGTAGGATGTGAATCTGAGCAAGACATCTGTTAGCCCTCCTTCCCCCCCCCCCCCCCAATCTATGACAGTCACCTTGCAGGGGATCTGGTAACCCCATTTTCAGAAGAACCAGCCGGCACATTCAAGCATACACCCTATCAAACCTGCAGTCCTGCCTGGGCTGAAAATGACGAGCTCCAGACAACATACAGCTTTCAAATCTGATGTTGGAACAGAGGCCGATATGATCTGGGATTGATGTGATAAGCTAGCCCACACGAGGACATTCTGCTTCACTTCTGGCAACATCAGCTGCTCCAAAACCAGAACACTTGGCTCCTGCATGCCCGTCTCTATAATTGCCAAGCCTTCTTAAATTGGCTTCTTAGAAAGTACTTACTCTCCAGCCCTCACTATTGTTCCTAGTAGATCCAGTATGTATGGGTGCATGGGAAATGCCGCACTGTGCAAGCTCAATGCTATAGTCACATGGCCCACTTAAAACAGCCTGCAGCTTCCCCCAAAGCCTCCTTGGACCTCAAAGTTCTCAGAGGAGTCCTGCTCATCTTCCCAATCCCAGAGAAGACTACACTACAGGGCAACAAAGACCCCCACAAAAGGCTTCAGAAAGTATCCCAGAAACCTGCCCCCTCTTCTACAAACAGTAAGCCCTTGTAAGCATCCTCTTTCACGTCTAAAGACTCGGATGGCAAGACCAGGCTATCTAACTTAGGAAATGAGTGAGCCCATGTCCTCTTAAGTCAACTAGCACCTTTTGCTACTGGACTTGTCCCAGAAGCCTACACTATCCCCAAACCTACCAAAAAAAAAAGATATGTGGAAGTTTGCCTTCCTAGACTTCAAAGCTCTTAGTGGATATCGTAAGGCTTTGGAGAGTTAGATTTTCTAGTGTTCACAGAAAGGCATGTATGGAAGACCGATGCCTTTTCATACAGGTGGTCCAGTCTACAGAGACAGCCAGTGTGATCCATACTACTCTCCTGGCCTTTCAGACCTTGGTTCGCTGATCTCCTGGACTTCTTCTTTTCCATCATGCAATTTCCACATCTCAAACATTTTCTTACAGTGAGGCCAATCTATCACTGAATCCCAGGCCATCCCCATCTTCAGGCCTAGAACTTAAAAGACTGCATTTGCAATGGTTAATTTATAATACATTGGTAGACTTTCTGTTATGGTCCTGAAAAAATCTAGCTTATTGCGTGCTTCTGGATTCGAAATATTTTGACTGCCTGCAAGCACTCAACACATTAATGCCACCTACATTTTCATCAAGTCTTGCCTGCATGATCTCTTCTTAAAGGGTCTTCGAGGGCCCCAGCCTCTTTGGGTCCAAGCTGCTGCTTTAGATGCTTTGAGGACCACACTTGGCGAAGACTCCTAAATAGCTCACCCCATAGCGACCTGGCTTTGGCTTTCCATCAAGCTACACATAACCAGTGAAAACTGAAGAATGACTACTACTCTATAACATTACTCTAACAGTAGACAGAAGAAGAAATGAGGAAGGGTGTATGAAAGATATTTTCTGGTTTACTAGAGGATTTTACACTCGCTTCTACCAGGAAAGAGCCTTACACGTGCTAAAAATTCCAGAAAAGCTGTCTGTTTGGCACATTGCCCAATTACCTTCCTGCTTACAGGCTAACCCTGACCGCTTGTATTCCATGCAATACTTTCCTCCTTCTTTAGAAAGCGCCTGGTAAGATTTTCTTTTGGAAAAAGTCTTTTTAATATTAAAATATCCCAGTTCCTTTCTGAAATCAGGTCGAGGATGATACTGCATTAGGAAAGTAAAGAGTTATGCTTTAAAGGGAATTACAATAATATTAGAATTGAGCAACAGCAGTTGGAAAAATGCATTTAGTTTTATTCCTTTTCCACAAATTGCTATGGGGGATTTAGTTACAGTGTAATTATTACTTACTGATTTTCCATAAACTCCTTCGCACCACAAGTTTTTGTTGCACAGGTTGAAGCCGGACAGCATTTTACCACCACCAAGAGGCATCAGAGATAGGAAAGACTTAAGATTAACAGTCCAACTTGATAAGATATTGATAATTAATATTCTAGTTACTTTGTTAGTCTAAAGTCCAGCATTATTTCTGCACTTGTTACTATTCATAGTTAACATCCAAAGCCCTACTCTGCTGCATAGCTCTCAAGTATCCCAGAGTGTGCAGGACATCCTCGATCTGGAAGAGATTTTGGCAACCGTATCTCAGTCTTGGACAACTACCACAAAATCCCACATAGGGAGCTGCTGTTGAGAGAGTTAGAGACTGAAAGACTTCAGATGCTGAAAAACCTCCATAGCATGGGTGGGCAAACCTTCCTAATCCTGAGAGTCGCATCCATTTACCATAATGGGGCCAGAAAGCTGCACGTGGCTGTAGAGCCACAATTTGCCCACTTCTGCTCTATAGTTCTGGGTAACACTTTCCAAGCAGGGCGCAGGTGGTTGTGAGCTTGAACCTCACTTCCTCTGGCCCTTACCCAAACTTCCTTGTGAACATAATGTATATGCCATAAGAGTTCCAAAGTCCAGGAGCTTAGTTATAATAGGGACAAATGCTAGTACTGGGGCTCACAAGATCTAGTACTGCTTTTTCACCTGCAATTACATGCCTCCCCTCAACTCCCCTGTTTGCATGGGTGCAGACCAGGACATAAGGGGGCAGACCTGGCAGAACACAGGAGTGCTGAACAGTTGGCCAAATGCCTCCCGAACACACACACAGCACTGCCTTCCTATCCCCAAGGGCTGCCCACCCACTCTGGTGACGAGGGCTGAAAGTTCTTTCTTGTGGGTTGTTGTTTTCTTTTTGTCTCATCAAAGATGCCAGTTCTCAGTTTGTTCTGGAAACCAAGACTGGACCTTGCAAAGTGCAAAGAGCATATGTTTGCAAGTGGTTCTGTGGTAAAGGCAAAACAACAACAAAAGTACAGAGTTGATCAAACAAGGATGCTTTTGCATGGTCACTGCACAGGTCCATTGAGCCAGCACCGCAGGCAGTAACTAGCTGCCAGCTGACAAGGATGTGAAGGAATTTCTCCCCCACCTCCAAGAGATAGGTTAGTGTGTTGTACGTACCAGCTCCTTCTGGCATTGTGAGATCCCAACTCGAGCACGGTTTTAAATTTCTCTGCACTCATCCGTTTGACCCAGACCATATTCCAATCCCTTTGGCAGAGAGTCGACTGCTCAGTTTCCTGCCCTGAGTAGCTGCCACTTGTTGGGTAGCCCCTTCTGTAGTGGGCAAAGTGCTCCATTTCCTGCCAAGGTGTTGTCCAGGCCTTCTCCCTACATTAGGTACCTTTCTCTGTTAGGCATGAGGGGTGGCTTCTGCTACATGACTTGGATCACAAGTGTGGGTTACATGACACCATTTCTTGTGCCATGCTGCTGAAGTTGAAGGTATGCTGGGGTGCCTGGTACTCCTGTAAAAGTGGCTGTCACCTGCAGGATGTCTTCCAAGAAAGATTTTTAGAGTAAAGTATAAGCCTTCCCTGCCTCTTTGGTAATTTTCAAAGGAACCATGTTGAGTGAGTTTTTGTTCATCTTCACACTTCTTTCTATTTGCTGTAGTTATAACATAGGGCTACAGTTTGAGTGGGATATTAAGCATCTGTTAAGAGATCTTAGAACATGTGAAGCGCATCTTTTGATGTGCTGTACTAAAACACTCATAATTGGTCAGGTTCCTTCAAAAGCAGTTCTTGTGGTTTGAATGCTGTATATTTTTGCAGCTACTAAGCTCTCAAGTAAGAACTAAATGCCAGTGTTCGAGATGTCATCTTGTAAAAATCCACTTTTTAAAGTTCAAAATATTCTCTTTTGCATTAGGATTGTCAGTTTTGATTTCAGTGGTTGTAACACTCCTATAGAAAGGGCATTCTTATGGCTCCTTGAGAGACATGTTTATGTTCTGAAAGTGAAGCAGTCTGCACTCAATATTATCAGGAGTTTTTCAACTAGTTTTCTTCTGTTCCCTGGGTGTGTAACAGCAGGAAACTAGGTAGAAGGCTCCCAATTATATCCAAAGCTCACTGATTAGCTTTTGGAATATGGTTCACTTGATCTACATCCTAGCAACGCATACGATTGCAAGGAGTGTGGGTGCGATTTAATGTTACTATGCGAGGGTTTTAAGACCATTTGTAGGGATGTGAATGCATTTAACTTGGGCTTTGGAATTTGATTATTCTTGGCTAAATTTCAGATCAACAATATTAAATTTGGTTGAGGGTGGGAGTTTCTGGGCTTGAATGGATATTGCTACTGTCTTGGTCTGCAAAAATGTTGGTTTCAAAATGGGTTCACACAAGCAAAACGTTCAGGAACCACTGCCTTAACTGTTTGGGGCATCCCCATGGTCACAGACTCAGCAAGGAGAGGGAAAGGGGGCCAGCCTGCACCATACATACATGGTAAGGCTTCCCCTGCCAGCCATATACTGCACATATACAAGTCGCAGCCAGCAGCACATGTGCTCCCTGTTGACACTGGTTGCAGAAGGAGCCCCCCACAATCAAATGTCACATGGAGCCTCTGCAGCATCCCCCTCTCTGCATTATGTTAAAACTTTGTCAACCCTAGCAAGGCAGAGCAATGTTGAAGCTCTTGGAGGTTGTATCTATGAAATACTAGAAAGGAATTCTGTATATGTACCTTGCTTATGTTAGTTTACACAAGCATTTAGAAAAAACTGATATGTGTAAATAATTCTGTCATAAAGGGGGAAGCAGCTGTGGGAGGTGATACTCTTAAAAAATAGTTAAGTCTTATCATTGCCAGACCTAGCCTTATTTGTTTTCAGATTTCATAAGTGTTTTTTTCTTTGTGGCTTGAAGATTGGTGGTTGGCTGGGTAAAACAATTTCAAGCCAAATGAGACTCAAAGAATCCACAAAAAGGCCATCTACTTCCAGTAAATATTTTCCTCCTTTTTTAGTGGTGTAGTGGATAAGGTGCTGGATTTGGTCCTGGGAAGTCATGGTTTGAACCCTGCCTTAGCCATGAACTCACTGGGTGGCCTTGGGCACATTCCAACTTCTTAGCCTCAGTTCCCCAACTGTAAAATGGGAACGGACGATTGGGTCCCTTACCTTGGGAATTATCCTTCTGTGGACTCGATGAGAGGTTATTCGGACTCTGGGAGCAATCTACCACACGGCCAGCAGGAGGCAGCACCCAGCTTTCAGCTGGGTATGCATACGGACATTGCTCCCTCGCTTCCCCAGGTGTGTAAAGCCGACAGACAAGGAAGACTTGAAAGATAAGCAAAGAACAACCCAACACTCACAACCAGCGGGAAAAAACATAGGAACAACCCCGAAGGAATAAAAAATGAAATTTAGTCGGTAAAACAAAATAGTATGATCCCCGGGTGGGCCAAATAACCTCCCATTGAGTCCACAGAAAGACAATTCCCAAGGTAAGGGACCCAATAGTCCATTCTATGGACTCTCAGTTCGGTTATTCGAGCTCTGGGAGGTAAAAAGCAGTAACATTATTCGGCATAGGGTGGGACCAATTCAAACAGTGGTATCCAAAACACCCTGCAACACCCGCCTCCCAAAGGAGGCCTTGGCAGAATCAAAAATACCAATTTTGTAATGTCTAGTGAATGTATGGGGAGTTCGCCACGTAGCGGCCCTGCAAATATCAGACAGGGGAGCCCAGGAACGAAAAGCCCAATTCGTAGCAGCCCCCCCTAGTAGAATGGGCAAGGACTTTAGGAGCGGGAGTCAATCCTGCAGCCCTATAGGCATCAGCAACGCAAGCTGATATCCAGCGTGAAATGACCGTCTTGGAGGCCCCATTCCCCTTAGATCAGGGATGATAACTGACCAAAAGCCTTGAGGTACGGTGGAAGGCTGCCATACGCTTGAGGTAGATTTTTAGGGCTCAACGGAGGTCAAGAGTGTGCCAGACTCTTTCAAGGCGATGACGAGGGCACGGGCAAAACAAAGGCAAGATTACTTCCTGAGTGAGGTGAAAAGAAGAGGCCACCTTAGGCAAGAAGGAAGGGTCTCTGCGCAAGATGAGACTCCTTTCTGAAAGAGCACAGTGAAGGGTCCATGGAAAGGGCCCCAATCTCAGACACCCTTCTAGCGGATGTAATGGCAATAAGGAACGTGACCTTGATCAAAAGGAAGTAAAGGGACACCTCCTGGAGGGGTTCCAAGGGAGGACCAGTTAGGGCCTTAAGCACCACATTCAGGTTCCAAGAGGGAAACCTGTGGACGACTGGGGGAGAGATCTTGCAAGCCGTCCTCAAAAACTGTCTGATGTGAGGGTGAGCAGAGAGCTTGATTCCACTACAGGAACCCAGGGTGCTATTGATGGCAGCAAGCTACCGAGCTAAAGTGTTAGGTCTGAGGCCCTTGTCCAGACCCTCTTGCAGGAATTGCAGGACGTGTGCAATAGAGGGGGACTGGAAAGGAACCCTGTGCTAATGACACCACTTCACAAACACCCTCCAGGTGCACTGATAGATATGTCATGTGGACTTGTGTTTCGAAGCGAGCAGTGTAGCAACGACGGTATCTGAGTACCCCAGGTGCCGAAGGGCTAGGGTCTCAAGAACCAAGCCATCCGCTTCAGGAACTGAGGCTGTTGGTAAAGCAGAGGGTCCTGGGACAACAAATCCATCGAGGCAGGGAGGCTCACATGCTCCCCCACTGAGAGGTGGAGAAGATCTGGAAACCAGGGTCTGCGAGGCCAGTAAGGGGCCACCAGGATGACCGTGGCTCTCTGTTGCTTGCACCTGCGTAACACACTGCTGAGAAGGGGAAACGGCGGAAGGCATATAGTGTCCCTGGGGGCCACCGCTGGCTGAGTGCATCATAAGCTTCGGCTCGAGGATGAGAGTCCCGGCTGAAGAAACGGGCAGCTTTGGCGTTGGAGGGGAATGCAAAGAGGTCGAGAATGGGCTTTCCGTATCAAGAGACAATGAGTTGTAAGGCAGAGGAACTGAGGGACCATTCTCCCGGGTCCAGTTGTTTGTGACTGAGCCAGTCCGCTTATACATTTTCCACACCCCTTATGTATAATGCCGACATCCAGGCTGACAAAAGGAGGCCGGCGTGCCTGATATCAGAAGCGTCTGCCACAGTTGGAGGCACTGCTGTAGAGGGCGGGAGTGAAAACTCGCCCACTGGAGATGACGAGTGCAGGATATCATAAGACTCACGAGAGATGCCAGTGTTCTCAGGGGCATGCGGAGTCAAGATTGAACCAGCGTGATTAGGTTCTGGATCTTCTGTTGACATTGCGGTGGGATGAACACCCTGTTCACAATGGTGTCAAAGATCACTCCCAGATGTTCCAGTCGCAGAGTGGGAGCGAGGTGGCTCTTGTCTGCGTTGATGAGGAAGCCATGGTATGACAGGTACTCGATCGAGTGCTGGAGGTGGCGGAGCACGAGATCTCTTGTCGGAGCCTTGATGAGGAGATCGTCCAGGTACGGGAAAATGGCGATGCCCTCTAGGCAAAGGTTCGCTATGAGTGGTACAAGCACTTTGGTGAACGTCCGAGGAGACGAGGCGAGGCCAAAGGACAGGGTGTGATACTGCCAGTGCTGGTTTTGGTAGCAACAGCAAGAGTCACCGTCTGTGTGCTGGGAGAATGGGCACATATACATAGGCATCCCGGAGGTCCAGAGATGTAAGCCAATCTCCCACCGTCAGGGCTAGGGTGATGGAAGAGAGGGTCTGCATTTTGAATTATTGTTCTTTTACCACTTTGTTGTGGCTTTTAGGTCGAGAACTCCCCTCTAGTCCCCGTTCTTTTTCTCGACGAGGAAGAGGATGGAGTAAAGACCCATTCCCCTTTCCGGTGCTGGCACGGGCTATATTGCTTCGATGTGTAGGAGTCTGGAGATCTCGCGACCCATGGCATCTTGTTCGGCTGGGTTGCGAGAGCAAGGGGAAACGCAAAAACTCTGAGCGTGTATTTGAGTTTGCTCGTGTATCCCTTCTGCACTGTTTGCAGGACCCAGGCGTCTGTGGTTGCGCCCTCCCATCTGTGAGAATAGTTGGAGGCGGGCGCCGAGGAGGGTAGAGCTTGGGGAACAGGGCTCAGAGAAGTCAGGAGTCTTGTTTGCGATTGGGAGACCCGGATCGTTTAGGGTAATGCGTCTGGGTCTGGAATCTGAGAGACCTGGATCCGCGTCCTTGCTGGTTTGTGCCACAGGATAGGGAAGACCAGGTGGTGGCAGGAGTGTAGCTTCACCTTAGGCCCTGTGAAAAACGCTGAAAGGGACGGAAAAAGCTTTTAGCAGACTGAACCTGATGAAGCGAGTGCTTTTTTTCCTGGTTTGAGATCTCCACTAGTGCTTTATCTACTGCAGAGCCAAATAGCTTGCCACCTTTAAATGTGCTATTCACCAGCCGATTTTTTGCATGTGGGTCCGCCCGCCAGGAGCGTAGCCAAAGCCTGCATCTGCTGGCTACATTGTTTGCCATCCCTTTGGCTGCCCATGTGACCATGTCCATAGACGAGTCTACTAGAAAGGTGTGCGCCAGGGTCACGTTATTAGCTAGCTTCTGTGAAAGGGCCTCCGAAATATCGGGGTCCTTACCAAGTTGGAACCATTTCATAATGGCCCTGGAAACGTAGGAGGCTGTAGTAGTCATTTGTAAGATGCTGGCGAGGGCCTCGTAGCTCTTTCTAAGCCCAGTCTCCACCCCCTTGTCAGTGGGGTCCTTGGGCAAAAGATCCCCTTCAGAAGGGAAAACAGATTGGCGAGCTAGGGAGGCCGCTGCGGCGTCCACCTGCAGGACCTAAAGATCAAGTCACTGTGCTTGGAAAAAGGAGTACAGGGACTGCTGCACCTTGGAAAGCTGCACCCTGTCTAGGGTGATGTCCTTGGTTGCCGAGACGAGCTTGGGGATGTAGTTCCTATCGGATTCCCTACCCTAGCCCTCCTCAGAGAAAGAATCTGATTCGCTCTTCTTCAGGGACCTAGGGGTAATTCTAAGGACCCGTTCTGTTTTAGAGGAGTTTTGGCCCTTGGGCAGAGGGCAACTCCCTGCCCAACTCTTTTGGCCCTTTGGACAGGACCTCGCTCCACTCGGAAGGGTCCTTGGACGGGGAGGAATGGGTGCTGGCAGACTGATCCGAATCCTCCTCGGAGGTCTGGATAGTAACCAGTGGGGTTCTGGTCTGGCCGCCCCTTTTATTGTGTTTGGGAGAAGGGGGGGGGAGAGTCCACCTCTGATTCCTCCTCTGAAAGGATTTTGCCCTCTTCTCTATGGGGGGAGCTCCCTACGTCCTCCAAGGACGAGCCTATGAGGTCCCTATAATGGGTCTCTTTAGTGGGGGCTTGCGGGAGCTACTATGCTTCCCTTTGCCCAAGGCTCTCGAAGATCCCTTAAATAATAATGGGGGGGGGGAGGTGGAGTGCGTTTGTGTTGCCGCAATGTCCCTGACCTGGTTCTTCTCTATCCGGGATAGCACCCCCATCATGAACTTAAAGGTGTCCTGGAGCTGCAGGAACGCCTGGGCGGGGGACCCCCTTACTTGGCTGGAGGCAGAGGAGGCTGCCTTCACATGATCCTCTTCCGCTGAGCTGGAGCTCCGGTGTTGGGGGCAGGGCGCTGAAGCCGCGGCCGGGATGGTGGCGGTTTCAATTTCCCTGCCGCACGGCATTTCGCCATGTTTTGGCCATCTTGGCCATACTAGCGGGTACCTCAAGGTGGGGGGGCATACTGCGTCAGTCGATCCCCCAAACCCGCTCTGCCCCGGTCCGTACCTGGGGAGCCGGATCCAGGGAGTTCTCCGGAGCCGCTGTCAGTGGCGCCTACAAACGCAGTACCAGAGGCAAAAGTCTCTCAAACTTTTCCGGGCAAAAACCCCAATAAAACAGGAATTTTAGGCCTGTACGGGTGCTAAGCCGGAGGCAGACTTTCAACTGGGGAAGCGAGGGAGCAGCGTCCCTATGCATGCCCAGCTGAAAGCTCGGTGCTGCCTCCTGCTGGCCTTGCTGTAGATTGCTCCCAGAGTCCGAATAACTGGACTGAGTCCATAGAATGTGTGCATCTCTCTCTCCCACTGTTCCCCTCACCCATGTCCAACTCAGACTGTAAGCCCACTGGGCAAGGATCCATCTCCAAAGCCTGTGACTGTAAAGCAATCTATATGGCTAGTAGCGCTATAGAAATGCTTAGTTAACGTCTTGGTAGTTTTCTCTTTATTCCTTCAGAAAACGAGCACTTTTGTGGCAAATGGGGAGTTTAGCCATGGACTCTCAAAAATGTAGAGGCCTTTTACAGCAAACTCTTGCTGTTTCTCTACTACACTGTTTTCTAAAGGACTGGATATAAGCTCCTACTGCTTGTAGTGGATTGCTTTTCCTGCTCTGTTCTGCAGAGCAAATGAAACCCTAGTTGACAGATGTTCTTTACATTCAGATAGTTTTGTGGCAGGTTTTTTTGGTTGTTGTTGTTTTTTTTTTTTTAATGTCCATCCATCAATGACTAAGATGAATGCTGAAAAAGGCAGGTTCTTTAATTTCTCTTGGTCACTGGTCAGTTACCGTGTTCTAAGGCAGATTTAACTAATTCATCAAAGTATGTCCAAATGAGTCTAATTTGATGGCAGTCTCTCTGACCACCAGGGGTTGGAAATGTAGAACACATTGTACTCTCTCTCTCTGCCTTAGTAGAGAGCAGGCTTTTGGTGAGGGAGAAGGGTGCGGGGGTGAGGGTTAGGGTGGTTGGGTTTGAAGTTTTTTTGTTCTTTGATGTCCCCCATATGGATTGTTTTATGTTTTGTTTTATTTAGTCTGTTATTTATTGTTGTAGTTTATATTTGTATTTATATTTAACTTAATTTTTATTATTGTTAGCCACCCCGAGCTGCTTCGGCAGGAGGGGCAGGATATAAGTTACGTTAATAAATAATAAATAAAATTAATATTAGGGTTCCTTCATGGGGAGCGTACTCATACTGTCTTGTCTCAATATAAGGGGAATCGGTCTCATTTTCAAGGATAGCATCAAGTAACAGGCAGTCCTCTAAAAGGCTACCTAGTTGTTCCTCCCTGTTGACCTGAACATGTTGCAGGAGTAAAACAAACAGTAGTTCTTGGCTTGTAGCTGGATTAGCTTTGTGGCTACAGGCAGGATGCTGTGAGTACAGGACTTTCCTGTGTCAGTCTGGGAGCAGTGGCAGCCTTGGGTGTAGGGCAGAAGCAAGGGTGGCAGGAGCTCTAGGCAGTGAAGGAGGATGATCGAGGAGTGGCCATGGCTGCTTCCACTAGCTGCAGACGCTGGATGTTGTTTTTGAGACACCACTGCCACCCAGACCCCGCAGGCTGACCAAGTGCTCTAGCAACAGGACATACTCCCTGCCCTGCAGTCAGAGCAGCATCTCCTTCTGCCTTTGCTCATGGGAAACCTGTCAAAGGTAACAGCCCATACCAACCCTAGCTACACACGTGCCAAAGTTTACATGCACATGCTTAGCTATATTTCTTGATGTATCTGTAGAACATTTTAATTGTTATAGTGTATTTCAACTTTCCACATTTCTCTCTCAGGTAGGGGTGTGTGTGTGTATAAGATTTTATATAACACAATTAGTGATGTTTTATGCACACACAATAATAGAGTGCATTTTATTAATTTAATACAAATTACTTATCAATACATATAACCATCGCTTAATAATTTCTAAAGAAGAGCTTTAAGTCTTCAATAAGTTGGAGAGTCTAGATTCTTCTACTGCCAATGTGCAACCCAAGGTTTCAATAAGCAATTTGTACCCTTCCTGTTATTAGAAGGGCCTCCCCTATATAACTTGATGCATTATCTTGTGCAGCCAGCCTTGAAGAATGCTGCTTGCAGTCAAACAATAATCACATAATGCAAACTCAAGGTGTCAGCTTCATGGTATTGTTGAGCTCATATAAATAGTGTAATTATTAAACAAGGCCATCTAGGACAACACACTCTTGGAATTTCCTTTAATGACCACCTATTTTTTTAAAGTGGGAAACAATTTGAGGACAGTGGGCAGAAAAGACTGCAGTTACTAAATGTTTTTTCTTTCCCCATCTTCCATAAATAAAACCCTAACAAAACAAAACAAAAAACCTAGGCCTTATATACATAGTTTCCCAAAAACTTTGTTACAAGTTGGCACAATAGTATAGTATAGATACCTAAGCCTTCGAGAGCAATGTTTTTTCAAATGATTAACATTTTTAAAAAACAGTCTGGGCAAATTCAATAGTTCTCTATTAAAATATAAATAAAACTGCTAGAGGGATCCAAGTATTAAAGTTATTTTTCAACATGGAGGACCTCTGCACTCCTTTTAGGGGACATCAGCTTGTTACTTCATCCTTCACATCTCCTTTCACATTCCTGACATTTTTGGGTGCCCACATGCCGAAGAAAAATCATAACCCCTTCCTGATCATCATCATGACTGGCTTAAGTCACCTGAGCAAGGCTGTAACACATAATTCACTGTTCTATCCATTACTTATTCTTCTGGAAGAACCATGTAAAGTTGCGTTATATGTAAAGTGCTTCGAGTGCCATGGCAGGGGGAGGTGGGGGCGCTATTTAACAAAACAACAACAATTATATAGTTTAATAAATTAAAATAACTATGTATTTAAATAAAATATGTAAATATTTAATATAGTTACTTAAATTTAAATACATTTAACACATTTATATATTATATAATATTTATATATATATATAAATTAAAAAATATATTTATTAAATATGCATTTAAATAATTTATTTAAACATATTTATTTAAATAAATGTATTATATAAATACATTTATTATTAATAGTTTAATATAAATAAATTAATATTGATTGATTGATAAATCAGGTTAAATAGACAGCCATTGCTGTTTCCCAGGAATTTCTCAACCATTGGGTCCTAAGCTGTTTAGTTTCCAATGCTTGAACACCATCTCAGCCATTATACACTTTCTTCATTCTGTAACTACTCTAAAAGTAGTCTAGCTAAATTGTTTACTCAGTGCCAGAGATACTAAATTGTAAGACCATGATGACCATGGTGTAAGACAGTATCCCTGGGCCTAAGCAACAGTGCAAGTCGTGAATGCAACTTGAAGCTGTGCTGGCATTAAACACACAGAATATTATGCTCCAAGTGTACAAACACAACTGCCTATATAATGATACGGAAGGACAATATTTAGAAAGTCATAAGAACATAAGCAGTGCCATACTGAATCAGACCAATGGTCCATCAAGTCCAGCATCCTATCCTCGGACAGTGGCCAATCTTGATCGCATGGGAGAAGCAGCAACAGTCACAATGGACAATCTATTCCCTGTTGTTCACTCCCAGCTCCCGACACTAAGAAGTTTATTCTGTAAGCTACTTGGTTAATAGCCATAAATGGACCTACTCTCCAAGAATTTATCCAGGCCTTTTTTAAACCCAGCTTTACTACTAGCCTTGACAACGTCCTCTGGCAACAAATGCCATAAGTTAATTATTTGCTGAGTGAAAAAGTACTTTTTATTTGTTTTAAAACTGCCAGCAGCTAGTGTCATGGAGTGTCCCCTAGTTCTAGTACTATTTAAGAGGGTAAATAACCATTTCCCAGGGGCGGCTGGTGGCTTTTTAGTTTGGAGGGGCAGTAAGGCCGTCTGGCCCGGCGGTGGCTTTGCCGCCGGTGGGCGGCTAGCCGGTGGGCGGAGCCAGGGCAACGGTAGGCGGAGCCAGGGCACAACCCAGCAGCAAGGAGTTCCCAGGGTGAACATCAGAAGATGGAAGAAAACACAGTAGTCTAAAATGCACTTCAAGCTTAAAATGAATAAC